>SNQJ01S0157144.1:9538-22192 GCA_010110895.2 Picea sitchensis
TGCTTCTCTGCACCAATTCATTCTTCTCAAACATGATCTATATCATGGGCCATATCTCGTTCATGGACTTGGTGATGTCTGTCCATACACTTTCTTTAACCTCGGCCAGAATCTTTCCTGCCATTTGCTTTCGGAGTTTTTGTAACTCTTGCTTGAGCTGATCTGTCACCTTTCCTTGGAGAGGCTGATATGAAAGGACGATTTGAGATCCTGAAGGTTCTCCATCTCCTTTTTTAGCCTGCTGATCTCTGTTTCCTGTAGGTTCATATTTTCTATAGACTTAGCCAGGTCGATTTTCTTTTCCAGAGAGGTCAATGGAGTAGCAGATGGGACTTCTGTCATTGATGCTATGCTCACTCCTGAAATTGGAATGGAGTTCAATGGAATGACTTCCATTGGCTTCAATTGTTCTTTCTCTTTCACCAGTTTCTCCATTTATGCTTCCATTTCCTTAAGTTGTGCATTCTACTCCATGAGCAGCTTGAGCATTTCATCTTTCTCTCCTTCTTTCTTTGCTATCTCCTTTACCTGCGAATCCTCTGTGGGTGGGAGCTTCAATTGTTTCCTTAATGAGGCTATGTCAGCACTCTTCTTCTTAATCATCTCCTCGGCTTCTTTCACGTTCGAAGGATCATAACCGATCTTGAGGACCAGTTCCTCAAAAGTCTTGATCCTATTGTCCTTGGCAAAGGATGATATCTTCTCCAACTTTAGTTGTGTTTGAACATTGTTCAGGGACACCTACAATTTGGATGCAGTATTGGAAGCATGTGCCAGCGTGTAAAAGACCGTTTCCCCTGTCTCCTTATGCAGATCTATCTGATCGGTCAGATGCACATCGTTCGTCTGGAATTTGAAGGTGGCCCTTTTGTAATAAGTGATCACCTTTGGATCTGGCACGTGTGCCTGGAGGAATTCCATATGCATTTTTCCCTTCTCGATGTCGAATGACGACAACAGCCTATGTTGTGCAGTTGACGTCTGCTTCCAGAACTAGGCGCAAGTGCTATTGGTCAGGGTTTGGTTCCTTTTCTTGATTAGCTCATATTTTTAGAAGATACTCAACTTCGGCCCTGCCTTGCCTGGTTGGGTGGTCGATGGAGACTCTGTAGAATTCTTCGGCAATGCCGAGGTTATGACCTTTTGGAGGCTTGCACCGAGGGGTGGTCTGTCAACCCTAGTCAGTGTAGTAGACGGGCCTCCTTTTTCTCCAGTCGGGCCAGGAACTAAAATAGTCTTAGGCCTCTTGGTATGCAACTGGAATTCTTCTGACGATACCTCTATGACAGGTGGAGATAAATCTTGCCTAGGCCTTTCTCCTTCGGGACTTGTGGCGTGGTGGTTTGTGACACCGTGGCAGGGGGGTCCTGTTGTTCTACTTCGACCAATGTGTTAGGATCCCATACGACAAATTTCTCAATTTCAGGACTAGATTCATGAACATATGGGATGTTCTTGTTTTTTACCCTCATCTTGGAGATCATCCCACATGGATCATAATGCCATGGGAAACTCGTGAAGAACTTCATCTACTTCAGTAGCCTGTTTACTTCTTCCCCAGTGCCACAATTGTTGCAGATGAAGGACCCAATCTTTCCTTTGATTCTGAGCTGTTGCTTTTTCTTCAGTGACACAAAATGGATATCATTGGAATTTATTATATGCCTTATATATTCCAAAGAAAAAATTATGACAGACAGGTACTTGGGCAGCTTATACGGTGCCAACTCTCACCCGTATACTCTGATCTCGGTGTAATATTGGTACAAATACCAATCACCTGTCTTTGTTTGGTCCGAGAGATGTTGGATCCTCTGAAATTCATCATTTATCCGAGGCTCAGGCCTGCCGCTAAGCATACTTACCACTGGGTGGTAGAATTGATCGATGAACTCCTTGAAACTGAAATCAGTGGAGTTGTGCTTGAGCAAGGAGGTCCATGTTGTCACTGCCTGAGGTCTACCATCTCCATCCATCTTCTACATGTAAAAGACAAATTTGTCTGCTTGGAAGAAGACGAACAAATATGCCAGTATGGACGAGTATTGGAACATGCCTTCTGTGGAGAAATTCACAAACTGTTCATGAATATTGTTCTCCAGGAATGTGCTGAAATTGAACTGGGTGGTGGGCTTCTCATCAGTAGAGAAGATGGATAAAAATCCCAGAATGGGTTCATCTACCCACTGATCTGAATAGTATCCTAACAAGGCACAAAGGGATGAGATGATCTAGTTTCCTTTAGTCAAGAACATGGAATAAGGATAAGGAGGATTTGTGGATGGAAATTGAGCAGATGGGGGAAGGAAAAGATCAAATATTTGAGCTCTTTGGGGGAATGTCATTTTCTGGTATAATTCTGTAAGAATTTCCAGGTTGAAGGGTGACGCAGAATTGGCACAGGGGATATGCATCATCTGGTCTATGTATTCGGGCATGAGAAGGAAAATAATCTCTCCGGACAAGGAAACGATGGCTCTTTGCTCGGGAATGTAGTGGGCTTGGCACTTGAGGGTGAACTCGGGAAAAGGGTGAATCTGAGGGAAGAGGTAAAGGGGTAAGTTGGACTCCCAGAGTCCAATTTCATCACTCTGGTCCATGAAAACTTCCCTGAGCCACAAATGAAGGTCTATGAAATCAAAATCGCACTTTATATCTGCAATTAAGCGGTCTTTGTCGACCAGTGGGATCCTGTCAAGGTCAACAGGAGGCAGGAGAAATGGATTCTCCTCTCCTTCTGCTTGTTTATACTTTGTCACCATCACTGCAATGGTACCTACAAGAAAACATCGTTAGCGGGGTGGCTGCTGGTGGGGGAAACTGACTGTAACGGAGGAAACAATGGTGTAAATTTCTCTTGTGCGATGAATGGGTGAATTGCCAAAATAGAAAGAGTGAGGGTATTTTTGAGTAAACGTGTGTCCGTTGGGCGCGGGAGATAGGTCAGCTGGTTAACGGATAGGCTATCCAGTAATAAATGGCCAACGGATCACTTTGAGTGTGATATGGCAGGTGATGGTGACTGAGGGATAGAGACGGGTGATGTGGCATCTATCGATTGGAGGTAAAGTTCATAGTGAGGGGGCTTGCCACGAGTGAATGTGGGGAAGGACTGACAGTAGTTATGGAACGTGACTATTTCTGGAAAGGTGGATGGTGACGTCCAGAGGTGACGATGGTCTATCAGATAGCAGGAGATGATGGGACTCGGGCCATTAGATCATTGCCACATATAAAGAGGGGCCCGCCAAAGGAAAAATACCATTCTGGACCCCCCCCCTCAACTAAAAGCAGAACATTCGGCGGGGTCCAGAAAACATCTTGGGTTGTTGATCTGCGTGCCTTCTTCTGAGCCGTGGATCTATGCATGTTGTTTATCACACATTCCGGACCCCCCCCTCCATTAAAAGCATAATGGATGGGGGGGTCCAGAATTCGACATTGATCGTAGATTTGCGTTCTTGATCCTGAGCCGTCCAAATGCACGCGAGTCTTATCAGCAATTCCGGACCCCCCCCTCCATTAAAGATAGAACAGTCGGGGGAGTCCGGAAAGATCTGTCCACCGTAGATCTGGGCACAATCATCTGGACCGCTGATATTTGAACGGAGCATAAGTGAGGGCACGGAGCATAAGTATGTTTGTCCTCAGTTGTGTGCTGAGGGTGACTTGGTAAATCTATATTATCAAGCCAAAGAACCACTAGGGGTAGGCAAGTTCAAGCCCATGTGGCACGGTCCTTATATCGTCTGACATGTCTTAGAAAAAGGAGCCTATGAATTATAATATTATGAAGGGAATATGTTGGTTGAGCCAAGGAATGGGATCTATTTGAAAATATATTACGCTTGAGCCCCAACATTAGGTGTAACTCTTTGTATACTAATGTAATTTAGTGTATATATATTCCCTTTATTTTTATTTTCAACTTGCTTATCGATTTTTCCCTTGGTTGGCAGATGTCAACAAAGTCTTCGGTCTACTTAAGATTCACATACAAGGCTAGTCATGATACACAGAACTTGGCTTCCACCACTTGGGTTGTTTACTCACCCGAGGGTCTACTGGTGTCTTCAGGTGGAATTTGCCTATGGCCATCCACAAATAATGTGGCCAAATATAGCGTCGTTATAGAACTTTTGCGTGATGCCATTTTTCATGGTATTGTCTCTTTATAGGTTTGCCTGGACTCCCAATTAGTATTATGTCAGTTGAATGACAATTACTATGTGCGTGACCCTACACTACTCAGACGATTCCTATGGGTACGACTTTTGGAATGACAATTTTATTTTATTACTTATCATCACATACCTAGGAGTTCTAATTATGTATCTGATGCATATGCTAATTTTGTTTTAGATTGTAATTTTTCACATAACTAAAGAAAAGAAAAAATTCTCATCAATGTACACATTGTAACATAAGTAAATCCAAATAACCATGTTTTTCTATATATTTCAAAAAATATGATGTTTATGGTACAAAATTGGGGCTAAAACCCTCAATATACATATACATGCGATTGTAGAATAGTCATGACATATATTCTTGTGGATTTGGATGAGTGTCATGATAGAAAACTACGGTGTTTGTGATATTCAAAAATATTCGTACCCAAGCATGGGGCACACCAACCACTTGTCATTGCATAGCCTCTGACAGATCCTCTACCTAAACCCTATGAATCCTCTGTGTCAAACGAGATAGGTTTCCCTACAAATTTTGATCGACTCTCTGGATCCCCTCTCGCTGCCTTATCTCCCTGGTGCCTCCGATGATGTCCTGGATGTCCGTCCAACCATCGTGGGCCTACTTTTGCATCACATACATGTCTAATTAGTACTTAACATCATCCAAAAATATCTTTTTTTTCCTATACAAAAATACAAAAAAATGAAATATTTAAATAACTTTGACGTACCTATGTCTTTGTAGGCAAACCCTGGTGGTAATGGCATGTTAGTATCTCCTCTGAAGTCAATCCCTATGTAAGGGTAGTCATCCAAAGAGATCACGTACTGTCTTCACCTGAAGAAGAATTCATCATTGTAGGGTGTTGGCACCCTACCTCCCCCTTTCCACCTCATCACCTCGGTCTACCATGCCATGGTTGGACCTTGAGGTCCATGCAGAATAATCTCAAATCTAGGTCCCAATATTGAAACCTGCTCGAAGAAAAAGATACATTGGATAGAAGTAAAACCAAAGTTCCTTTTACTACCCTATTTTCATTCTATCAATTGTCTCTTCATGTTATCCAATAGAGAGGTGTACCATTCATAAACTGTGGGTCTCAAGCACTCCACTGAGTAGAACATAAATGGCCTCAATGCCTAGTGCAAAGAGGTCGATCTTGTGATCCATGTCAAAACAAGGACAACAATATTGAGGCTAATATTTTTTATCTCTCTAATGGGGAGTTTTATCCAAACCTTCTCAGTCCTTAAAATTCAATGAGAATCTATGTATTCCTTGATTTTCATGTCGCTCCTAGCTCCCCAAGATTTTAGGTTGATCACCTCACCCTAACGTGACAATCCTGTCAAGAAATAAGTGTCCTCAACTTCAATATTTAATGGTTTTTCATCAAGGTTGAATCTCTCACCATCTAGATCCCAGTAATCCATGAGAAACTGTAGCAATATCACGTAGGCCCTCATACCTTTGAGAGCCCAAAAATTATATAGACCACATATTTTCAAGGCCATTTGGGCCCCTGGATATTTCTCCACTGCAACATCTACCTCCTCATGTTCTCTTTCTCTCTACTTTATCACCATCTTGGAAGAGACAAACCCTTTGTTGAGTTAGAAACCACTAAAAAAAATTATTTATAGACATATATATGATATGTAGTGTACACAGTCGCATATATGGTTGTTTATATGCTGGTTGTTGTTTAAATAGCCACGTATAATCATGTGTATATGCGACTTGATAAATTGTTTCTCGCGTACACCTAAAGTTTCAAATTGCATCCTAAATAACTTAAAAATGGAACGTAATTACAAAATATAGTCAATGAAAAGAAAGAGGAGAGGAAGATGAGTTACCTAGTCTAGACAGTCATCGATTCCATCGCTCGTAGATCCTGTAATCACCAGTTGAAGTTCAAAGGTAATTTGGTCCAAAATCCACTATTTGGGTAAAAATTACAAATTGTATAGTACTTTTTTTTTTACTATTTATAGAAAATTTTAACCCACTTTGCATAGTTTCGGACAACATTTTGGCCTAATGGACTAATACAATAGTGGATTGAGTTGGTTTTTGTAGTTTTATCCAGGGAGTCTTGCGGTTTTCAACGCCATGTTGCTCGTTCGTAACTTTGGACATGTATTTTCGTTACCCAACATATAGGATAGGTTTCCATCCATCATGAACACTTGCATCATCCTATGACTGTCACTCATATGCCTTAGGTACGAACCCATTTTATAGTGAAACATAACCTTCTATTTGCAACTATAAGTGTCATTATCGAATGGTAGAGACTTACCAAGCATGCCTACCCTATTTATATACTCGGCTTCATTCGGTGCCCATGCAAAGATATGTTTCGTAGGACTGGGAGTCCTTGATGCAGGAACATCGCTCCACTTCAGCATGTGCCAGCTGATTAACATGCATGGTGCAAATTCAATAAAGGGAAAGGCGTCACCCTCTCATTTTGCCTCAAAGAATCAAAAGTGTGATCCAGGCATTTAATGAGGACAAGCTGGAAGAGCCAAGTTGTGAATCCACACAAGATGGAGATAAGGTTTCCATTAAGTGGTTGACGATAGGAGGGATCTACATCTGATTTGGAGCATATTTAAATCATTGTGATTTTCCCATTAGATAGGAATTTTGAATGGTAATTTGAGACCACTAGTTTATCTTGCAAGGGAAGCTCAATGAGCCCCTCTTCTATAAAACGTTGTATTGTATGCATGATAGAGGTTTTTGAAGTTTGATGAAAAATCATTGTAAGTGAAGTAGAAGGAGGTTAGCTAAGATAGAGTTAGCTAGAGGAGATAAATGCAGAGAGTCGAGACGCAATTGTAGCTCGAACTCCACTATTGTAATTTTACATTCTACCATTAATAGAAAAATGATAGTTTTTCCTGTTTTCAATTTCTGTGTAATGGGTGTTTTGTTATGAATGTCATTTGTATGCATTTGAGTTGTAGATGAATGTTAGAGATCATCAACAGGGATAGAGATACAACTTTATATCGGTGAGTGTGTTGAATTATATCTAGTTCTCTAGGATAAGTGCAAGGAGTGTGTGACAGAGAAAGGAAACCCTGTGAGACGACACGAGGAGTGCATGTATGAACTCAGTGGAGTCAGAAGAGAGGTTTCCAGGAGGGCATACCAGATTAATTCATAGACTCATGGAGAAATTTGAAGGTGGTTAAGTACCTTGGAAAGAAAAACTGTGTGGGAGGAAGCACAGTTTAGGGTTACGGAAGACTCTGAAACACTCTTCCATGAAGGCATCGAGTCGGTGTGAAGACGCATGATACCAACACACTTGGATGTGTTGGAACAATATGAGAAAGGAAGGCTTTGCAAGAGTGCATCGACAAAGGAAAGGATATGCCTTAACCCTTCCGTAAAGATAAGGGAGAAGCCATCGAAGAATGGATCTGAGTGCAAGGAGTGTTCCCAAAATACTGTAAGTCTATCTTACAATATTAGGAGGAAGAGAGGGAAGATTCCAAGAGGGAATGAGTAATTTCACAAAGGAACGGTGAATTTTGAAGGTTTTCAAGCCAAGCAAAGTCGCAAAATATTCTATGTAGAACTCTGCAAGGAGTGCAGAAGGACATAGAGAACAACCTAAGTCTCGAATAGAAAGAGTTTGCACTAAGTGTGAAAAAAGGGGTCGAGGAATTTCCAAAGTCCCAAAGGCCAAAAAATTATCCATCGTCAGAGGAGACAGGTGGCATAAGATCGAGAGGTTCAAGGATAGGAACTTCAGAAGGTTTTCCAGGAGCAAACAAAGATCTTCACTAGGCCGAGAGGTGTGAAGTGATTATGGACCGTTGGATCCTGAGGGAACACAAAATAGATCCATGCAGTTCAGGATAAGTCAAGGAGAGAATACTCGAGGCGTTGAGAAAATAGAGGACTCACAAATTCCAAAATCATGAGTTTATCACAACCATTGATCACGAGAGGAACGTGGATTGGTCCTGAAGAATTCACTGATGTGGGAATCGAAAAAAGTGAGAAATATTCTCACGAAAGTTTCAAAGTACAGAAGCACGAAGGGATATGGACCACAATAGAGGTTTGTGGTCACACCAAGGAGGGAGTCTAGAATAAAGATCTAACATTGTTGGCGTTAAATATATAAAGCATCAAGGAGAGGGTATACGGGTGCCACATAACCTGTGCCAGAAGAAGGAAGGACCTGTGATAGAGGTTTATGGTTCCAAGAGAAATCTAAGGAGTTGCTCCAACTCAAATATTGAATGATCCTAGACTAGGAGGTCAAGGAGCCCTTTGGGGGAGAAGAGGGTTTGTTCCAGAAGTGGTATAAGATCTTGATTTCTCTCAAGAAGAGAGAAGGAGATACAAGAGATATTTTGATACCAGAACTGGTATCATAGGTTGATTTATCTCAAGAAGAGAGAATGAGATACAAGAGATACTCTCATACCAAAAGTGGTATGAGAGCTAATGAAGAACTGATTTCTGTAAGTAAGAAGGACAAATTGCAATGCTCTATTGAGGTTGTTGCAAGGTGTGCGACATATGTTAAATAGCTAGGTGGGTTGCAGGTGAAGCGAGATGGCCATTGGAAGTCATGAGCACAATGAGGGGAGAGTATACCCACATAAAATAATAGTGGATATAGACAAGGAGCTCAGTGAAATATGATCCCATATGGAGAATCTAGAATTCAAGATGCACCAGGAGGTAAGGGTACATTGGAGGTATGAGTGACCCTTGAAGAGGACAACTAAATTCCATGTTCAGAAGATGTTGGCCAAAAGACATCAAAAAATGTTAAGGAGGTAGATGAGGCATGTTGGAAACCTCAGTGATGAAGGAAGGAGATATCGCAGAGGTGTCATAGGTTTCCAGGTGGGAAAGGAGAAGGGATTAGTGGATCTCATGGATTGCCAGGTTGGCAGAGGAAACATCCCAATTTTCTAAGTTTGCAAGGGAGGAGAGATGATCTCAATTGAGAGTTCACGTCAGCAGGGGGAGTTGACAGATGAGGAAGAGGCAGAAGAAATACCTCACTCAAAGGAAGATTCACACATAATTGTGAGTCGTGTGAATGAAGACAATGAGAAGTTAAAAACTTTCGCCATCAAGAAAAAGGATTAGAGGACCGTTTTGATCATTGGAGGAGTTGAGATATTCCTTCCAAGCGTCTGAGGAGAGGATAGCGTAGATTTTATAGATGCAATAGAAGGACAACAAGATGAGATTGTCTTGAAGGAGGAGGAACAAATACTGAAGTCTATCCAAATAGAGGAACGCTCGGTTGAGTTACTCACTCAATGGGAATTGGAGTTAAAGGAACTGGAGGATTGGTTGGATAGTCCAGAACCATAAGGTGTCTTCCATAAGAGGTCTATGCCTGAGGAAACACACCATCACGAGTTGCAGCTGGAGGAAGCTCAAAAGAAACTAGCCGAAGGACTGACGTGAGTTGATCTATCAGAGGTAGTAGTTGAGAAGAAGCCCAGTGATTAGGAGACTGCATAAGTGGAGGTTGCAACAGAGTGGAAAGTTCAAGCCACGAGAGATGAAGAAGATAACATGGGATATCAGTGTGATTTACCCAGAGGCAAGGAAGAAGTGCAGCGAGCTAGTCTGCAATAGAATAACCAATCGATGGAATAGCTAGACAAGGTGGTTGAAGAGATAAGGAAGTTGATGTTAGGGTCGACAGAAGAAGGGGTCAGCACGAGGAGGATGGAAAAAAAGGAACCTGTACACGCAGTAGGGATGATGTAGGAGCAGAAGAAACAAAGAAGAGCAGACAAAAGACAACTCCAGGAGAAAGTTTGGGATTGAGGAGGACTTCAACCACGATGGAAAGCTCATGAGTGGGAACTCATGAATTTCCTAGCCGTGGATTATGATGCAGGAGCATCACTCCACCTCAGCAAACTCCAGCTGATTAACATGCATGGTGCATATTAAATAAAGGGAGAGGCGTCTCTCTCTCATTTTTCCTCAAAGAATCAAAAGCGTGATCTTGGAATTTAATGAGGACAAGTTGGAAGAGCCAAGCTGTGAATTCGCACAAGCTAGAGATAAGGTCACCATTAAGTGGTTGACAACATGAGGGATCTGCATATGATTTGGATCATATTTCCATAATTGTGATTTGCCCATTAGATAGGCATTTTGAATGGTGATTTGACACCACTAGTTTAGCTTGCGAGGGAACCTCGATGAGCCCCTCTTGTATAAATTGTTGTTTTGTATGCATGATAGAGGCTATTGAAGTTTGATGAAAAATAATTGTAAGTCAAGTAGAAGGAGGTTAGATAAGATAGATTTATCCAGAGGAAAGAAATGCAGAGAGTCGAGACTCAGTTGTAGCTTGGAATCCACTATTGTAATTTGACATTCCACAATTAATAGAAAATAACATTTTTTTTCTGTTATCAATTTCTATGTAATGGTTGTTGTGTTATGAATGTCATTTCTATGAATTTGAGTTGTAGATGAATTTTAGAAATCATATGCAGGGATAGAGATATAGTTTTATATCAGTGAGTGTGTTGAATTAGATCTGGTTCTCTAGGTTAAGTGCAAGGAGTGCACAATAGAGAGAGGAAACTTTGTGATCTGACCTGAGGAGTGCATGTCTGAAATCGGTGGAGTCAGAAGAGAAGTTTCCAGTAGGGCATACCCTATTAATGCACAGACTCACAAATAAATTTCAAGGTGTTTAAGTACCTTGGAAAGAAAGATTGTGTGGGAGGAAGCATAGTTCAGGGTTACGGAAGACTCAGAAACACTCTTCCAGGAGGGCATCGATTCGGTGTGAAGAAACATGCTACCAAGACACTTGGATGCATTGGAACCCTTAGGAGAGGCCTAGAATTACTGAACATTATGAGGAAGAAAGGCTTTGTAAGAGCGCATCGACAAAGGAAAGGAGATGCCTTAACTCTTTCGTAAAGCTAAGGGAGAAGCCATCGAAGAATGGAGTTGAGCACAAGGAGTGCACCCAAGATACTGTAAGTCCATATTACAAGCTCAGGAGGAAGATCATGAATCTTCCAAGAGGGCATGAGGAAGTTCACAAAGGAAGAGTAAACTTTCAAGGTTTTCAAGCCGATCAAAGTCGCAAAAGAATCTGCGTAGAACTATGGAAGGAGTGCTGAAGGAATTCAATAACAACCTAATTCTTCTAAATAAATAGTTTTCACTATGTGATAAAAGGGGTTGAGGACTTGTCGAAGTATCGAAGTCTAGAAAATCTTCCATCATTAGAGGAGACAGGTGCCAGAATATTGAGAGGTTTCAGGATAGGAACTTTGAAAGGTTTTCCAGAAGAGAACATAGATCTTCACGAGGCTGAGAGGCATGAGTGATTCTCGATCATTGGATCTAGAGGGCACATGGAAGAGATACATGCAGTTAGGGATAAGTCAAGGAGAAAATGCCCAAGGCACTGGGAAAAGAGAGGACTCACGAAGTACGAACTCGCAAGTTGATCAGAGTCATTGATCGTGAGAGGAATGTCGACTGTAGATTGGTCCTAAAGAATTCATCGATGCAGGAATCAAGAAAAGGGAGTAAGCCACTCGTGAATGTTTTGAAGTATAGAAGCGCGAAGGGAGTTGGCCCATGGGCGAGGTCCATGGTCACATCAAGGAGGGAGTATAGCATAGAGGGATAGCATTGTTGGCATTAAATCTAGAAAGAGTCAAGGAGAGGGTCCACGGGTACCACATAACCTGTGCCAGAAAAAGGAAGGACCTGTGATAGAGGTTTTGGGTTCCAAGAAGAATATAAGGAGTTGCTCCGACTCATATATCGAATGATCCTAGATCGGGAGGTTGAGCAGCCTTTTGGGGGAGAAGGGGGTCATCACCAGTCCCTTATATATAATACATGATTTTATGTTGAACCTCATTTCTTACTCACAAACATGCTGAGCTATACCTAGAATACTCCCAAGCAAGTTTGATTTAAGCTCTTTTTTGACTTGTTTTCAAAAAATGAAAATATTTTTGAGTGAACTTGTCTCTTTCACACTTGTAAATTGGATTTGAAAGGACATCTATTTGGTGCAATTTTGTCCCTTTTTCAAACCAAGTAGACTAAGATTATGAAAAAATACAATTTTGGCGTTAAGTTGTAATTGCATATCATGCCCTTGCTTGCAGTATTGAGCCCATTGTCATTTCTTTCTTTTGTGTTATAAGTCATTCACCTCAACAATTTACATTCTCAACCAAGCAGAGCCTCGTTTATATCATTTGCAGCTTGACACCCTATACCCAAGAGGAAAAATTCCCCCAAGTGTCCATCTCTTGCATGCACCTCCTTTGATTGAGCATAGGTATGTTCCATTGTTGGAACTGGTTTTCTTACTTGTGACACTCGTTTCCCCCTTTGTATCATAGAATTCATTTGACTATGAAAAAACAAAAAAGGACATGCAAGAAGGGAATACTA
>SNQJ01S0157145.1:5377-22106 GCA_010110895.2 Picea sitchensis
TTTTAATGAGTTTAGGTGTCCACTTCTTGAGTTTTTGCTTCAACTTCTTTAATAAGGTGTGTCTGCTTGAGCTTAGATGTCCACATTATTTAGTCATTTACTCTTTTACTTTAATAGGTTATTAGTCCCTGCCGGAAGGGGGACTATAGCGATGAGTTCATCGCTAACCTGACATTAGTTTAGGGTTGACTTTAAAAAATTTCAGAAATTATAATGTTTAACTTAGGAAATTTGTATTCATATATTTTAAAATAAATGAAAAATATATCTGTTACAATTTCATTGGCTCATAACTTTGAAGTGTTATTGCAAGCTTCACTTCTTCCAATGCTTTAAACTTCTTCCAACTGCCACCCCACCCTTAATTCAAGTACTCCCTATCATTTTCCATGCGATTTGAACTAATCAACTGAGTCCACGTTTCCAAAATCACATGGCTTGATTGTCATCAAGTTGATACGAATCAACATGAGGTACGAGTTATGGGCTAGAGACGTGCACATATATTTCTCTCCAAATGCATTCGGGTAGTAAGTACATCGAGGTTCAGATATCGATTCCCATAGAGTACTGCAACAACAACAATTGAGCCGATGACGAAATACGAGCGCTAGAGGCTCGAAAATGTCCAGCGTAACTGGTAGATGTTAGTGGCTCTTCGCGTGCACGACACAGCTGAGCACCTTCGTTCTGCCTCTAAAAAAACTCAAGTAAGTCCCATTCCCCATCCCCCAAATGCCTCCTAAGATTGTGCAACCAAAATAATTGAACAATTGTTGATGTTTTCGAGGTAGGAGCCTAAGGGTAAACCCCCCAAGCATGAAAGAGAAGCGGAAGAATCTGCACTTCGAATGCCCCTATGAACCAAAGGAGTCTCCCCTCAAAGTATCGGGGAATTGGGCAGAGATAGCCTGTCTGCTAAACCTCGCAAGGGTTTGATTTGCGCCAACCCCTGGTTTTCTGAAACCTCCCAGATCCTCAAAGAAGGGGCCTCTAATTTTAGAGGAAACTTATATGCCCTATGGGGAGGAGGACACTTATGATCATTATCTTAATTGGCTCAAAGAGCTCAGGGACCATGTGCCTTTGACGGTTTTGAAATGCGCCAAGCCAGGCTGGGTATCGGAAGGCGGAGGTCATGTTGGGCCAAAATTTAGCATGGAAGACCTAAAGTTAGAGGCTAAAGATATAGCTAGGGTTACTCCAACTAAAATATGCAATGTCCATATCTTTCCTTACAGGGAGAGGGTTATAGTTGCGAGTGGAGACAGGGAAGGCTATTTGAGCTTGTGGGATGCTGATTGTGAGGAAGGAAATGGATTTCACATGTATCTGCCCCATTCTGCCCCAGTGTTAGGAATTGAAACCGCACCCTTTTCTGTGGAGAAGGTTCAGTTCTTATCATAGAGTGATATTTTTTTTATTTTTTTTAGTCTCTATTTGTTCTTTATTTGTTTCTTATAAAATTTTATATCAGAAATTTTAAAATAATAATTTAATAAGTGCATTTTGTCTATGCCCCAAGGATCGATCACAAGAGCAAGAACATAATTCATTTTTTGAAATTATAATTTAAGAAGTGCATTTTGAATTCGGCTCAAGGACAAATCCCAAGACCAGAGTGGAAATATGGTGAACAACTCAACATTCTGTTGACCTTGTTAGTGAACCAAACAATGGCTCGTTACCTAGTATTAGCTAGTATTCATCTTTTAGATGTGCCACAATCATCATCTGGTGTTGTCGTTTAATAAAAGTGGTTCCTACGGGCTGCAAGATGTTGCTTAATAACTTCTTTTAAGGAAGAATCATAGTTGCCAATGGCCATATGTCTGTAGTGATATGTAAGCATATGAAAGAATTCTTATTATATAGAAAACAAGATCTATAGCAGCTAAGCTGCTAGCCCCTGCCTGAAAGGCAATAAAGAACCAAAAGAAGCTTAATTTTAATTAAACAGTATGTGAAATAATGGATATCTAGATGACAATCAGAAAAGCTCTTCTTCATCTGGTGAAATATGACCATGCTTCACATTAGGCCATGCTTTACATTAGGCCGAAGATGTTTTATCCAACGTAATCTGCATCCCTTTCCACAACATTGCTAATCTTTCCACAACGTTGCTAACTTGTGTGTATATACAAATAAAGCACACAGACTCACAATATTGATAGAGAATTATCTCAATATAAGCAATAAACTACAATAAAATCCAGGTATTCTTAGTTCTCAAAACCACAATTATTGGATGAATAAACAATATGAGCAATCTAATATATCTATTAGATGAGAAAAAAATAACAATGAATTACCTGCTTTCCTAGGAAGAGTGTGCCAAATTTCCTTCTCCATGAGCTTCTATATATTTTATCAGACGAAGCTCAGTGGTCAAGGGGCCTTTGCTCAATCCAACATATGAACAACAAGGTGTCTGTGTTCTGCCCATCTATGAATTTATCTCTCTGATAATCTTATGAGTAGGATTTGAAATCCCTTAATGATAATAAGTAAGAAGTAGTTGCAGTGAATATTTATATCAAAAACTCACAAGTATAAATACCTAATTAATTCAAGGTGCATCTGTAAGAAGTAGCTGCAGTGAATGAAAAACCATAAGCCACATTCTCTTCCACTAAATACTTTAGAAACAGATTTAGAATTTTACGGTGTCGAGCTCTAAGGTTAACCACTATGTTTTGGGACTTGTGCATAATCTCAAAGTGTTATGAATCTAATTGGAGTCCCCTTATTCATCTTTTAATTGTGCATAATCTCAAAGTGTTATGAATCTAATTGGAGTCCCCTTTTTCATATTTTAATGGTAAGTCTAAATTGGAATGGCTTATCATTCCTAGTTATGATGTGTCGTAAGTTGAATGACAATTTCATTCCTAGTTATGATGTCTCGTAAGTTGAATGGAAATAAATGAAATTATTATTCAACACAAACTCATATTTCTATAACATGTCTACATATCAACTCTGACACAAGCTGCAAAACTTGAAAGCCTAAATTAATAACATGTCTACAGATCAACTCTGACACAAGCTTCAAAACCTGAAAGCCTAAATTAAAAACATTAAAGCCTAAACTACAGTAACCCTTAAATTAGCACTAGTAGCAAACTATAAGAAAGCTACACAAATTTCTAAGTTATCAAAATTTCCAGAATAAACTTATTTGCTTCATACACATTGATTGGAAATCAGATCAATATTAGAACCTTCAATTTTAGACTCCATTGTTATGTGTGACATAGCTTTAAGTATCCTAAACTCTGCTGCTTTTCCACAAAATTCCTCTGATTGATCCAAATCAGTCTCTATGGCCACACTATGCACACACAGTTCAATTGTTCCCGCTATTAATATTTTCTCCAAGCATGTTGCAGAAGACATCACTCTTAAGATCAGAAGAACAAGCATCCATGTAGAATAAAACTCAATGTGCATTTGTGTTTACTTTCCAAAAAAATTGAATGACACGACACACATTACGCAATAGGGACAAAATTTGCGCCAAAGGCAAAGAATGGGAAATATTTCTCACTTGATTCCCAACTTTGCAAATACAAGCTGACACTAAAAGGACTTTCCTTGACCTTTTCCACTCCAAATACCAAGAATAAGAGGAACCTATTAAAATATGAAAAAATTGTAATCAAAAGAGGGTTCTTTCAAGACTTCAAGAATATATACTGAAAATTCTTGACCAAATGGAGAGTATCCCTTACCTTAATGTTAGGCAAGTTCATAAAGTTCTTCAATATGTGAACAAGAAGCTTGTCCATAAAAGCAGGAGCAATGTAGTAACCATCCATTGTGTTGTCGAATGCAAACCTGGTTAGAAACAGTAATTCAGTTTATTATCCAGCAAATTCTACTTTTCTTGTGTGTTGATGCAGTCATTTGGAATAGGGAACACATCCAAATTCTATCCCAGCAGCCATTTCTAGTTTGGGGTTTATCGGTTGCGTCAACATGGTGTTAACTTATAATTTCAAACACCATCCAAGTTAAATATTGGAGATCCAATTTGATAAAATGGTAGGACATGAATTAGTTGTTAGGAACTCTAAGCACATTCTATGGATTAAAGATATGTGATCTCTATTTTGATTGGAAACATATATAATAACAAAATATTGAATTTGGATATAGAAAAATATTCAGTTGACTAATTGAAAGGAAGAGATGGACATAATTCATAAAAACGTACGTTCGTTGAGCAGTACTGATATAGTCATAGGTACTCATAATAACATTGTGCGTTCCACTCCCCATTGGAGCTTGGAAAATGGAATCAACCATTCCCTTTCCACGCCTAACATCCTGTTGGTCATCAGAGTCATCAAATGCAAAACCTTTCCATTCCTCCTTGTCACTCTGCTTGCTCTCATCAATTTCAGCAACAACTCTAAAGTGATTTTCCTTCGTGAAAGTGTGGGAGGCATTGAAGCTAGTCTTCTTCAATCCGCACCCAAAAAATCCAGTGCTAGGGATTGTCTTCAATCCACACCCAAAAAATCCAGTGCTAGGGACTGTCTTTAGGATTGATGCTTGTCCACTGGACAAAGGCATATTGTTCTAGCACAAAATAATCAATTTTTAGTATAAGTATCATCAAAAGACAAGATATTTAAATGAAGAGTCTTAGAAAGATAGAATACACTCCAAAAAGACAGTTTGCAGGCCTAATGAAATACTCATTGCATGGGTAGAAATCTAAAGTGCAAGGTCAAAATCTGTTATTCCCAAGCCACGGTGATGATCGTGGGTGCCTACTATGCATTAGAGTTACATTTGAACCCCAAAATTCACCATCTTAAAATCAAACATCAAGATCTAAAGGGAACATTTATCATTTAAGTTATCATTAGATTGTGGATTGAATACAAATTGCAAGCACACAAAACAACCAAAAAGGACCCATTTGAGCATGGCTACTCATCCAAATAACAAGCAAGTAGACACTATCAAAATTGATATTTCACAAGGACATTTCCAAAGATCCAAATTATAAGCTCAAAACCAAAACAACATTCATTTGAGCTTGCCTAGAAATCTAGATTGCAATTGCAAGCTCATAACATAAAAATATTTATCTACCCATGGCTAGAAATCTAACTCACAAGCTCGAAACTACAACAACTCCATTTGATCATGGCTAGATATTTAGAAAGCAAGATCAAATGGAAAGAAGCATTCTTTGGGACAAGTTAGGAAATCTAGAGAGCAAGTTCAAGACTTCAAAGAAAAATTCATTTGGATATGGCTAGAAATGTAAGAAGCAAGTTGGGAACTTGAAAAATTATATTAGTTGGGGCATATGCCTAGAAATGGAAGCTGCTAGCTCAAAAATAAAAGACTATTCATGTAGGCCATACATGAATATGCAAGCTCAAATTAAAAACTAAAAAAATTTTACTTGCACATGATCAAAATTACAACCTCAAAAATCAAAACTTATTGTTTAAGTATGGCTAGATTCTTAATAACAGGCCCAAAACTCTAACATCATAAACATGGGTATGCCTGGAAATCCAGGATGCAATCTCAGAATAGGTGGCAAAAGCATTTTGTCAAGTGAGAGAAATAGAATGAAATCCAAATGGCGAGCTCAAGTCTAGTAAATTGCTCAAAACTACAGACAACCCTATTGTAAGCCGTTAACTAAGCAAAATCATCATTTGGGAAGTAAAAATATACAGACATAAGTCTGAATTGGAATCATTACCATTAAAATGAAACAAGCTAGAATTTGGGATCGTACCAACTGCTTATTCCACTCACTTGTTCAACGCAAATGAGTGAGGTAGGTGCAACAGTACCGCTGAGTCCAGTGGGTTGCTCAATTTTCAAGGCTATGGAAGTGTCCCTACAACTATTTTTGGAGATGTGCTCAGAATAAATATTTATATGATATCTCTGTTGCCATAACTTCAATATCCCTCTCTCCATAAGTCCCTCGAACTCCTTGCTCTTCATCCTCTTCATTTAAAAGAAACACAGGCACTCTTGTATCCATCGATTAGTTTTACCTCTCGACCAAGTGTCCTTAGTACATGATCATGTCATTCAAATTGATTTTCTATTTGGCTAGTAGGTGCATGTCGATCACCACGGATGAGGCATCTAATTACATAGACTGCATGTCGATCGTTGCAAGGATGAGGAACCTAATTACATAGACTGCAGTGTCCCTACATCTATTGATTACAGTGAACCTTTTTATTACAGTGAAATACAACAACAATGTACGTGGCCCTTTATTAAAATGTTTTTTTTTTTTTAAATCATTTGTTTGCCTATGACAAATAGAAGAAAAAAATGAAACATACCACGGCTAATTAAATCACATCAAGACCTCTCAACCAATAGACAAATTCCAATTATCTTGAACTACAAAATATAAAAAAAATATTTGTTTTCTTAAAATAATCAAAATAATAATTATTTTTGGAAAATCTTTGATAGAGAGGCAAAGTAATTGTGAGTCAATGAACTAATAATAAAAATGATTAGAAAAAACCAAATATTGTTGAAATATCAAAATACAATAGTATACCTCTGAAATATGGCCAAATATGCCCAATTAATGGCCGATATGTGCTTGCAATACATCAAAAGTAAGTTCAAGCTACAACTGAAGTACGCCCAAAGTAATGGCCGAGATACCACTGAAATGCGCCTAAATTAATGGCAGAGATACGTCTTCAATATACCCAAATGTAATTGTCAAGATACGGTTCTCATAAGTTGCCCTATTTATGGTATATATTGCTAAATATGGCTCTATCTGTATACATAGGTTGTATATCTATTGCACATCTATCTTAAGAAGGTTGTATATTTGTGTTAAGAAGGCTATATATGGTAACTATGGGAAGAATCTCACACACACACTAAAAACTGTATATATGATAACTACGGGCATAATCACACAACAAAATACAATTCAATAGACTTGGAAATATGTTGGATGAACCAATTTTATGATGTCGTTTGACATGAGTATTCTTCCCTCTTTACCTGCTCTATTAATATTTAGTTTGTTTTCTTATTATTGTTTTCATAATGGGTCAGTAAATTGAATTCCTGGTGCATGATTAAAAATGGTTTGAACACTGCAGAATATATACATGGTTAAGCTCATTCTCAAGCCAGTAACTCTCGCTACAACTAGTTTTGTATTGTTCCAGCCCCACATCCAAACTTTTACTATGTTGCCACCATGTTCAACTTTCCAGTACCCACTGTCATCTCTATTGATGATAATGTGACTTATTACAGTTTGTTAATGCTTAGAATCATTGATATACATTACATATTATAAAGTTTGACCTTTAATTGCAGGTTCTCATGTTTAGCATTAAGATACCATACTCTTGCTTACAATTTGCCACATTGTTATGTCCTAGGGTCCATTACTAAAGTGGTAACTAAGCTTGTTTGATACCCTTCCATTGATAAGTGGCCATGAAAGTAAAGTGAAACAACTTGCAATATTTTGAGTGTTCAAATGTCTCGTGTTCTACATAAAGAAATATGTCTGAAATCATTTTGATATGAATTCCTCATTTGTCGACTTGTATCTACTATTTTATCAATAAACTAAATTAAAGCCCATATTATGGATCTCTCCATCATCTATATATTTTATGAAAATGAAGGTGTGGAGTTCATACAAACGACAGGAAATTGAGAGTACGATTGATCCAACAATAATTGAAACACACGATAAGGAGAAAGCATTGAGATGCATTCATGTTGGCCTCAAGCCGATTCATTGCGTAGCTCATCAATGTGAGAAGTTACTACAATTCTTTCAAATTTTGCGACGTTACCATTTTCCACAAAGCCACGAATATCACTTCTCCATCTAATTTTTCATTTCTGACTCTTTTGGTTTCAAATATGAGATTTGATGTTGTAAATTTATGTATAATGAAGAAGAGATAGAGATCATTTTCCTCGTAGACCCTTGGAGATCATTTGTGTTCCCTTACTATGAATTAGTACACAACATACAAACCATTAATCACCTCCACCTCTAAAAGTTGGAAGGACCACCCATGCCTAAAGTTTTCTAACTATAGTACTAAAGTTCAATTACAAGAGTTTCGCACTTTTAAATTAGAAGGGATTTACAAGGGTTTTGCACTTTTAAATTAGAAGGGATTGTAAGTTATAAACAANTATATGGTAGGGTGAATATTACATTGACATATAGGAGATTATATGTAAGGATGTTTACCTTATACAGTTTTTCAATATGTAGAATTAATTACATAATCAATTAATTTCACCAATCACAATCCTAAATTATTATCTTTTGACAAAAAATATTCATTACTTATGAATTTAGTTATATTAAGTTTCATTTTTCAACATGTACTTCCAAACTAACTCGCGTTGCCATACAACCCCTCAGAATTTTTATCTTTTCATTTATATTTTGTGAATTTGTTATTTATATTACTTAGATTATTCATAAAGTCACCAATCAATTTTATATTTATATTTTATTTATGATAAATAGTAAGAGCAATCCATCCCCAGCTAACCCGAATCCAATCAACTCAGCTACCCAACAAAGCTAAACCAAGTTCATATTTCTTAGATTATTCATAAATTCACGAACCAAGTTATGACGCATCCTGAGTGTACTCCTCGATCCAATGTTACAATATTCATAAATTCACCAACCAAGTTATGACGCATCCTTAGTGTACTCCTCGATGCAATGTTATAATCTAATTCCGCACTCACATCAAATCTTTGTTTGAAGTACGTAAATCCATTTAATTTGACAATAGCGTTAAGGGCTACGATATATACGCTGATTACCCATTACAATGCTTACCAAAAGTCATGGTTGAGGTTTGATTACCTTTAAAATTGATTGGTCCAATCCGTGTGGTAATGTTCACAGTGATGAGTATGTTTGTTTGTGTAATAGTTATTCTCTATAGTTATTTTTTTTAGCACGAACTTGTTCTTTACGAGCCTCCAATATTCATGTTTTTTTAATGTGAAATTTTTTAGATTATATTAATAAATATAATGTGTTTTTTTAGTTAAGAGATGTTACAAAGCATAGCTAAGGTGACATAACTTTCAAATGAATATTTCGTCAATAGTGGTCTCTCTATTAACACATGGAGAAAGTTCATAGAAGAAAACTGAATAAAACCAAGTTACAAAGTAAGAGTTGCTTTATCTAGCAATCAAAAAACTTCAAAGAAGTAGGAGATAAAAAATAGTCCATTATGACACAAAAACATGAGAAAACTATGAGGAGAAGATATGAGGAGCTTAATATAGAGATATGAAGTGTGGAGGGTCTTCATGGCCATCTATCCAGAGGTTGTAGGTTATAATGTCCTCTTTTTTTCTGTATTGCTGTCTTGAATAGATTGTGTTCACAGTTGATGTATTTAAAGCTGAGATTTTTAAGAGAGGGTAGAAGTAATCTGATTCTATAGTTCCAAAAGAGAAGAAAGATGACTTATAAATCACCCTGTTGTTATAATAATTCTGGAGTCCCCAAACATCAAACATCTGAAGAACTTCAATGTGAAGTCTCAAAACCAAATATACATTCATGCTTAATAGTATAGAATGTTCTCTTCCGTAGAAGTTTCTGTGACAACTAATGCAGGTCGAACATTATGCATTTTCGTTCTTCAAGTTTGCTTATCAATTATGAAACCCTAACCTTAATATTTCCCTATCCTTAACCCTAATTTAAAAGGTTAAAACTCTAACTGTAATTTTATCTTTTGTTTTGTTCACGACGTCGAACTCTAGAGAGGTTCGATTGGAAGGACCACCGGTAAACAAGAAGTATTTGGTGCAAGTTGCTTTCTCCATCCCACAAATGTGCAAACAGTAGGCTAAGGCTGAGGGTGATCAACGAAGCACAGAGCACCTAAACGTCCATGAAGGACAGAAGGTTGACCCAAACACAGTTGGGCAGAGGGCGAGCTCCAAAAAACGGAAGGAACACAAATCAGTCGAATAATAATCTATGAAATTGATGTAATACTTTTCCGTACAAAGTTCATTAAAAACTGATACCTGCCCAACTGAATCAAGGTTAACTTTTGTTTTCTTTAATTATTTTAATGATACTTATAGGTGTATATCATCAAATTTTATAATGTAATTATGTTAGTGATACTTTTGGTACATTAAAATATTGTAAGATTTTAAGTAATGAAAATAATTATATAATTTTGTTTTTGTGATATTGTATTATTTATTTTAAAGTAAACATTATAAAGAAAGTTAAATGATTAGAAATATATAGAAAGTTATTTAAAAACTTTTATTTTATTATTATTTGCTTTTTATTCATTTTATTATTATGTTTAATTACAAAAAGTGTATATTTTTATAATGTAATTATGTCGGTCATACTTTTGGTACATTCAATAAGGTAATATTTTAAATAATGAAAATTTGTAATTTCACCAATAATTATATAATTTTGTTTTAAGTAATATTTTATTTTTCATCTTAAACTAAACTTTATAAAAAAAAGTTAAATGATTAGAAATATATTGAAGGTTACCTAAAAACCTATATTTTATTATTATTATTTTTTACTCATCTTATTATGTTTAATGACAAAGAGTGTATACTTTTATAATGTAATTATGTTAGTGATACTTTTGGTACATTAAAATAGGGTAATATTTTAAGTAATGAAATTTTTTAATTTCACTTTATAATTTTGTTTTGGGTGATATTGTAGTATTCATCTTAAACTAAATTTTATAATGAAAGTTAAATGATTAGAAATATATAGAAGGTTAACTAAAAATTTATATTTTATTATTATTTGCTTTTTACTCATTTTATTATGTTTGATTACAAAAAGTGTATATTTATTATGTTTGATTACAAAAAGTGTATATTGCATCTAATTAGAACTTGAAGCGTTATTAATTTTCATTTATCCATTTCAATATTTACATTTAAACCAAATCTTTAACTAAAAAAATTATCTCTCAAAAACCTTGGGGTACTTAGATTATACAGAATTAATCATTTAAATCTAGTAAATTAACAATTTTTTGAGATTTCAATCATTATCATTGATTTTTTTCACTGATACACTTGATCTTTTATTTGCTACTAGTAATATGATCCTTGGTGACATTACGCTATATTAAACGACCATTTCATTCCTCTAAACTGTCATTTCATCTTTCTGGCCAATGGTTTCATGAATGAGATAAATTAGTGCTTATGCTCTTTTTCCTGCATTGATTGTGTATGTACTCATAAGACAATCTATATATACACATAAGGCAATGGACAATGTCGTAAAGTCATGGCCTTCATAGTAACACATAGTCTTCATACTATCAAACACGAGCCTTCACCATCCTCATCCTTCAAGCTGCATTTGCCATGGACGATTGCTCACCATGAAACTATTTCACAAAGGCTACCATCTATTTTGCCTTACTCTTGTTCTTGCTAGCACCTAAGAACCAATTTGATTAAAGCTTTACGCTTGAATCTCGACAGAAATGTCTACCCTGTCGACATAATTCTTACTTATCTTTTATTATTCTTTACCTTTTAACATAAATTATATAAATCGAGTTGCATGCTTATAATATTCTAAATTTTCACTTAAAAATCTATAATATTGGGCTTCATATCAAATCAATTCTAAGTTTTCACTTAAAATTCTATAATATTGTGCTTCATATTCCATCAATTTTTTTTGTTTGTTATTTGTTTTTATAATATTTATATTGATAGACATCCCCCTTATTGGAATCGATGGTTTAAGCAACCTTTTAATTATAAATTTCAATCTGATGGCCAATTTTTCTTCTTACACTCAAATCAATGAATAATGTTTAATGTTGATAACTTCCTTGCATTTATGAATCCATTTATCCCTGTTTACGTTTTCACATTTACTTAATGACGCAGACGCACCCTCTGCCTCGACAAAGGCCTCTGCGCTGACCTCCCGGTCTTAAGGATCGTTCTAATTCCACCTTCGAGCCGAAGTGGCTCTTTGATCCCTCCTCGAAATCTCTGATAAAATCAACCCATAGGGTTTTTCTGCTTCTTACAACCCTTTAGGCCTAATCGCTTCTTCGTTCACAACAAAAAAGTAGAATTTAGACTTCGGGGTTTTTCAATCCCTGATGTCGTAAACCTTTGCCTTCCCGATTTCCCGATCTCCGATATCCTGAGATGCTTCGACTTCAGTTAGTCCCCTGGGCTAGGCTTTTGTTCCACACGACCTTTCCTTATGTGACCACAGTCCTATCTCCTTTCAGGGTTTTGGACTTTCAAATGCCGAAAAGCATAAACACTTTGTCCTCGGAATCCCCGATATCCCGATATGACGTCAGCTGACCCTACAATGAAACTTCCCACCTTATCGGAATTCCGGACTTCGCATTTCCGAAATGCACGAATGCTTTGTCCTCAGAATTCCCGATTTTCCAAATCCCGTAATGCCGATAGATGGCTTTCTTTTCGGGAAATTTCCTGAATGCTTAGATCTCCACCACACGTCCTCCTATGATGGACGATCCTAATCACTTCTTGTGGTTTCGCGAAGTCAAATGTCGATTTCCTCCTGTCCTCCTGAATCCCGAAAATCCGCCATGCAAAATGCCGACGAGCTCTTGATTACTGCCACCTGTCTGAACTAATGGACAGTCTAGATTCAGTCTCGGGATTTCGCGACTTGCGTTTCCCTGATGTTTTAGTTCCCTGTCAACTTAAAACCCCAGTAGCTGAAATACTGAAGGGTGCTTGATCTCCACCATGTGTCCCTTCAAGATGGACGATCTAGATCAAAATCGGGGTTTTCACTATGGATTTACCCGATCCCTTGTCCACGGGACTTCCGATATCCCGACCTCCAACACCTCGATATCCCGATCCTCTTCGGAACCTTCGCTCGGCTTGAGAGGGTTTAAACCCTGTGCAACTCCTGTCAGATCAGACGGCTGACGGGTTACTAGGTGAGGATCCAACGACTCACGATCTCCTGAGCTTGAAACTATGGAACGACCGTAACCTCCTTGCTTCTCTATCAGATCGGACGGCTGACGGGTATTCACTAATTCTCTACAGAGAATTTTGACCGTCTGTTTCTTTCCCCTGATGATTTCTATGAAGTGAACCAAGGATTCTTTTCTGGACTTATCCACCTGTGACACAAACTTCTGATGCCTTCTAATCACTCAATATGCACCAACTCCTTGTACTGCCTTCAATAGTTTCTAAGGCTTTATCCTTCCTGATCTTGCTCACAACTTCGAGCCTTAAAGAAGACCCATTTGCACGCACTCCTTGCGGCAACCTTCAACACTTGAAGTGTTGAACGCTCTTCGACCTTGTGCACACTCTGCAACAACGGTCTATCAATACTTTACTTAGGTTCGAAACTCTGGGATTTTCCTTAGCTTGCACACTCCTTGCAGGCTCCTGTGCCCAAATGCACTCCCGAGGAATGAGAACAAAAGCTATCTCTCTTGATCTTTCAGAGACAAACCTATGAACACTTTGTCGACGCACTCCTTGCAGACAAATTCAACTGCACTCCTTGCAGGAACTCTTGCTCAGATAGAGAAACAATTGAAACTCATTTCTCTTACTCTCTCTCAAATTTCAGACATTCAACAAGAAATCATTCATACATAGCATAAAAACAATTGCATGACAGAAAGAGTAAAACATTCATGAGCATAACATTCAAAAATGTATACACAAAGAATACATGAACACCATGAGTCTGAATCACAACTTTCTTGTATTAATTCAGAACTTCTGTACATGGAGTCTGCTACACAACTCTCTGCTTCTCCTCTATGCTCTTGCTCCGTCATGTTACAATGATACAAGTGAGGGTGTCTATATCCTGTTTCCCTCGTCCCTTCTAAAACTGTCTAATCTAGGAATTCAATTCTACCTACTTGCATTAACTGTCATAAACGCTTCTATCTACTTCAGAAGAGAGCAGGACGCTCAAGGTTTGTTTACAATATTACAAGTATGCCTCCCTCTTTAATTATTACATTTATGTTTGGCACATCAAATTTTCAAAATGATTGAAATAACTTTATCATATGTCAAAATGCGTTGGCGCCTACCCCACGCTCGCTTGATGCTGGCGATGCTCATGCATCATACTCCCTCGCTTGAAAATTTTTCATGGGCTCCTGTCCATGAGCTCTCACACGGTCTGTCCATGCTTCTGAATCGCTGCTTCATTCTCCTAGTTGGCATCTTCAACTGGATGTCCTTTCCATTTGACCAAGTATTCAAAGTAGTCCCTTTATCTGGTCTTCTTGCCGACCCTTTCGTCCAGTATGCGCTCCATCTGTGGCTTTTCTGCAACTGGCATCTGCTTTTTCCACTGAACCTCTGACTGTTCATCGTTTGTTCCTGCTTCCTTAGCTCTGTATGGGTACAAATATGAGACATTGAATATCGGAGAAATTCCGATCCCATCGATTAATTCAATCTCGTAAGAATTTGTCCCAAATTTCTTCAAGACCTTGCATGGTCCGATCTTCTTCATCTTCAATTTATTATATGTTCCTCTCGGGAACCTTTCCTTTCTCAGGTGTGCCAGAATCAAATCACCAACTTCAAATCGAAGTTGTCTCTTGTGTTGATCTTCTCTTCGCTTATACTCCTGGATTGAATTCTGTAAACGCTCCTTCACCTGGATGTGAAGTTCCTTCATCGCTTCCACAAAATCTTCTGCACTAGCACTCCTAGTCGCATTCTATTATGAATCTCTCAATTCATAAATTCCCCTCGACTGCATGCCATAGATAATCTGAAATGGACTCTGCCCTGTACTTCTGTTGATTGAATCATTATAAGCAAACTCTGCCTGTGGTAATATGTTGTCCCACTGACAGTGGTGTTCTATCACCAGGCTCCTCAACAAGTCTCCCAGACTCCTGTTTACGACTTCTGTCTGTCCATCCGTCTGAGGATGACAAGTCGAACTAAACGATAAATTTGTTTCCAGCTTCCTCCATAAGGTTCTCCAGAAGTGTCCCACGAACTTAGTGTCTCGATCCGAAACTATGCTCCTTGGTAAGCCGTGAAGTCGAATGACTTCCTTGAAAAACAGATTCACAATGTGAGTTGCGTCACTGGTTTTCTGACATGGAATGAAGTGTGCCATTTTGGAAAATCTATCCACCACCACAAAGATTGAGTCAAATCCTCTTTGTGTTTTTGGCAAACCCTATATAAAATCCATGTTGATTTCATCCCACGACCTCTCAGGTATGGGAAATGGTTGATAAAATCCTGCATTCTGTCTCCTTCCTTTCGAATGTTGACAAATTTTGCATATGTCCACAAATCTTTTAACTTTTGCTCGCATTCCCGGCCAAAAGTAAGACACATTCAGTTTTGTGAATGTCTTTTCATGACTGAAGTGTCCGACCAATCCTCCACTATGTTTCTCCTTCAACAAATTCTCCCTCATGGAGCATTTTGGAATACAAAGTTGATTGCCCTTAAACAACAATCCTTCCTGGATCATGTATTTTGCCCATTTTCTTTTATCTCTGAGAACTGGATTCTTAGCTGCTTCATACGCCTCCTTAAAATATGGATCACCTGCGTACATGTCCCTGAGATCATCAAAACCCAATGTTTTGACCTTGAACTCCTACAACAACAAACACTTCGTGCTTGTAACATCCCGCTCTGGCGCACTGAGAAAAGGTATTCTTTGAGGGCACTTGCTTGCAAGTGATATGGATTTTTATGATGTTAAAACATTTATACTTGATTATGATGCGTTATGATATACGACATGATGTTTTACTATTTCATGTAGACAGGTGCTATTGACTCAGTTTTATTGAGTGTGCAGGGTTTTGGACCTTGATGATGCAGAGGCATCGGTGGAACCCCTTGGACTCCGGATTGAGTCAGGGAGGTTGCTTTTGGGTTGATTTATTTACTGTGATATTTCATTTGATTTGATGATATGATGTTGACTTTTTTGACATGATTTTTGATGATGCAGGCTGACGATAGCTTGCCGACCAGACTCACATATGGAGTAAAGGGGCCACACATGATTTCCAGAGAGGTTGAGGGATAGGTGTGGACAACAGCCCTGCCACAGCCTACTAGCACTCCCGCCGTGGCTCGAACTGTAGGTTAACGATTACCTACTTTGAGAGGATCCACGATGCCGTGAGGGCAGACTGCGACAGTCGCTCATGATGATTCTAAGGGGCGCGCAATAAGGCAGGGGCCTTATTCCTTAGAGCCCTTAGTCTCCCACAAGTTCACCTGGCGGAGTGTTGACTCCAGGGGTTATAGATGTCTACCAATCAGTCAAGTCGGCGAGTGGCACCCTTGGAGCATGTGGTGCATCCTGAAGGGCACGCTGCGCAAAGGAAACACAAGAAGCGAGTGGCACCCTTGGAGCACGTGGTGCATACTGAAGGGCACGTTGTGCAAACGAAATGAACGAGGCGAGTGGCACCCTTGGAGCATGTAGTGTGTCCTGAAGGGCACATCGCACTGATGATGAGGAAGAAATAAACCTAGACGGCCCTAAGACATTAACACCTTAAGAAATCCTTAAACAACTCCCCTAACCAAGTGTCGTCGGTTCAGAATATGAGTCCTAAGTCAAAAACTTTTCTAGGGTAAAAATTTTAGTCTAACCTTAAAAAAAAAAGGGGGC
>SNQJ01S0157149.1:0-22191 GCA_010110895.2 Picea sitchensis
ACTCCACAAAGCATCTTCCCGTGAGGGATTTCACCATAAGGGGACCACTTTGGAGTTCATCCATATTTACTTGTTATCAACCATGAAAAAAAAATAATGAGTCAGATTTACATCAAACACTATTGGGTCCATTACCCAAACCTTTGTGCTACTGGTCTTTCTTCAAGGGTTGACGTCAATGACAACCAACCTTAATCAACAAACTCATCTATAAATTTTTCTTCATGGGTTCTAAAGACCTACAATAAAATCAACTCTTAAATTGCAAGGAGTAAAAAGAGGAAAATGGAGGGGGGGAGCCGAACATCGGACACCCTTGCTCAAGTCATGCAATGTGCAATAATTAGTG
The DNA here is from genome assembly GCA_010110895.2 of Picea sitchensis. NCBI lineage: Eukaryota > Viridiplantae > Streptophyta > Pinopsida > Pinales > Pinaceae > Picea > Picea sitchensis. The sequence goes on from SNQJ01S0157149.1 coordinate 350, forward strand.
ATGATTTCATGAGGAAACATTAAAAATTGCTTCAACATATTTAGATAAATTAATTACAATCAACCATCATTATGTAAATATCATAAAGATCACTCCTATCATAGAATCAACATCCTTTACTAAAACTATTATATCCTAACATTCATTTAATTAATACTAACTCTCTATAATGATAGTAACAAATTGTTTTTACTCCCATTAATATGATCCACTGATACCATACTCATACTAATCAATGATCAACTTGGTTTATAAATCATTACTAACACCTGGACAACATTTCTAAACTCTCTGCAGGAATTAATATTGATACTGTGGCAGTGGCATTGAAAATTATTATAAGCATCGCCATAACTCCAACAAACTATTATGTGTATGCAAGGAAAATAGCTAATCTATTGTGTGGGATAATTGCAATAATCTTAATAAATCCAATAACTTTTTTTACAAAGGAAAGAACTTAAATTAAGAAAATATAATTAGGACTTTTACACATAGATCCTTTCAGCAGTTACGATGTTACCCAACATGTGATTAAAATACAAAAAGTGCAGTTCTTTATAATAAAAACACAACGAAAAATCCCCCTGCCACTATAAAAACCACATCCCAAAATACACAATCCTCATTGCCAATTTACACCCAGCCATATGACATTAATTGTTACAGTATACAACTACAATTGTTAATCATTAATAAAATATTATAAGACTGTTATACCACAATTGAAATGGGCAGGACAATTGTTTTAATCCTAGTTGTCATCACAACATCTGTTACTACAACAATAAATATTTTATAAAGATAGCTAAAGAAACTAATTACTCAAAAATTATGCATGTTAACAAGGGAGACCAACCCTGACATTGACTCAAAATAAGAATAAACTCAACAAGGAATCTACTCATGCCATAATCGTTGCTTTCGTCTTGACCTCTCTACTAAAAAAAATATAACACTGCCATCTTCAAAGAGTCCACAGGTCGAGATCCTACTCTCAACCAGGTAAGAGCTGGGTCATTGCCCCAAGCATACTAAAGCTCAGTCACTATAGGTGAGGGAGAGGAAGGACCGATGCGAAGGTCGGGCTCGAGCTTCCTCCCAGGGTGCTAGTGTGTTTTAGTTTCCAATGGGAAACACCAAGTTGATTGGGTTACAACTGGCCTCCTTGGCAAGGAGAAAATTGAAGGGTAAACACGTTCCATGTATCGGTCGAACTCTATGAATTATAGCACCCAATAGGAAGAAATTTATTCACTTACACTCTGCTGACACAGAGTGAAATTCAATTTTACCAATAAAATTTGACACGCATTAAAAAAAAGTAAAGTAAATGTGTATAACAACATAACTGGTCCTTTTTCTAGGATTCGATGGAATAAAAAAAAAATTAAGTCTAAAATCTTGGAGCACAAGTGAACTTGAAGGTGCAATTAAAAAAAGGGTTTACTCGATACTGACGACCTTGGAGAAGAAAAAGGGAATGAGTTTGATCCACCACTCCAAGTTGAGATCCTAGAAAGAAGCTACGCACACACACAAGAATGACCCGTGCACTGTTAAAAGTACTGGAAAAACATTTTTTTATGGCATGAAGAACAAAACCCATCATTCTACCTTCAGAAGGAGACAAAATCAGTCAAGAGGGACTGTCATGTAATACGTTCTATGGACATAGACAGAACAATGTTTTCCTTGGATTTGGCATGCCAATACTACTAGCAGCACCAACAGGTGAAATGCTTGCGATTGGCTATGGGAAGGAATAGGGGGTGGCTTTGTTCAAAGGATGAAGCCATAACTAAGGGATTGAACCTGCAAATTGGTTGGTATTGACTAGGCTTCCTCCACCATAATGTTGTGTGGTGTGAATGGCGGAGTTTTTCATTTTATTGTCTTTTATTTTTAATCAAAAAGCCTAAGTGCCTACGACAAGGGAGTAACAAGGAAGATATTGAAGTAAGGGTCACCAATCATTCCAGGGATTTCACGAGGCGTTTCAAGCTTCGGGAAATTGAATAAGAAGGGACAAGGTTAGGATAAATAACTCTTGGAAGGGAGCACCGCCCCTTTATTTTGCAAACTAAAACTAGGAGAGAAACTGCAGGAATCCTAACTCGCAAGGAGAAAGGGTAGGAGTGTGAAAATTAAGGGTTTTAACACAGATCTACCCGTAACTGCCATGATTTCCTCTGAATATATCCTTAACCAAGCATCACAACCAATTATTACTTCTAAGATGGAATAAATTTATCATAGATATTCAAAATAGAAGTGTAACTACCTTTTTACTACAAATTAACATGCGTACATTCGCCATTATAGATTTTCATATGAAGAAAAATTAACTACTTCTCCATACAAAATTTACACATGCGTACTGTAACCAATGCGAGACCTCACCGGTACCTCCCAACGAATGCTAGGGGTACTCTTCTTCCCTCTAAGCACCTCGAGCTGCAAAGAGGTCACACACACAATACTAGAGAATGCTAGCTCCCATATCGCCTCGCAAGGTCGAGCTACCACTCATTGCCCGAGATGGGTATCCCAACTCGCACAAGAAAAGTTCAGTCAAGATAAATTCTGGCAGCATAACCATATACATACCAGATGTGATCCATACTCCTCCTCTGCCATCCTTTTTCTAGAGTTTCCTTAGTGATTAGTTTCCCAAACCCTCATTAGATTATTTAAATTAATTTAATTAGGACAAACATCCCTCATACACATGTCACTCGATCCCTTAGTTGCACCAGAAAATCAATTTATTAAATAGGTAATTTTTTCTATTTCCCTCACCCACCTAAAAGCGTTCCTCAAAATGCTCCTCGGTGTCCCATTATTCCCTTACATTTCTTAAATTACTTACATCTTACTTAAAGCCTAGTTGAGTTCACAAATAGAAAGTTCCAAAGGCTAGATTCCCTACAAAGTTAGAAATTCCCCTTTTTCTTTAAGTTTATCCTTTTCTTTAAGTTTCCCTTTTTCTTTAATTTCCCCCTTTTAACTAAGTTGAGAATTATCAAGTTTAGAAAAAACCAACCATTTACCCCTTTTAATAATTAAACCTTCATTATAATATTTACTTCAATTATTAATGCTTGAATTTTCCTTATCCCCTTCTTGTTACATGTCCATTTAGTTTTTTTTTTTTTTTGTTCGCATATTCTACTTAGACCTAGGTTTTAAATTCACTAGGCTTGGTGACAGTTGTTAAGGGAAAAATTGTTATTAACTTCACTCATACTATCATTCATTTTAAGGCCGAGAAGGTCCTAAGGAGGCATAGTTTTCTAGGTACTAGGTTTATTAACTTACCATAGTTAAAATCACGACGTGCCCTTTAGAACACATTATGTGCGCCAAGGTTGCCACTCACCTGCATTCTAGTTTTATTTACGTGACATGCCCTTCAAGAAGCAACTACGTGCTCAAAGGGTGCCACTCGCCTCTTGACTGAATTTGGTAGATGTCAAACCCTTGGTGTCAATACTCCGTCAGCTGACCTTGTATAAGACTAAGGGCCTCTAAGGAATAAGGACCCTGCCTTATTGTGCGCCCCTTAGAATCATCGTGAGCGACTGTCACAATCTTCCCTCAAAACATCGTGGATCTCTCGAACTAGGTAATCATTAACCTACAGTTTGAGCCACAGTGAGAGTGCTAGTAGGATCTGGCAGGGCTACTGCCACACCTCTCCCTGAATGTCTCTGGTTTTCATGCATGACCCCTTTACTCCAAATGTGAGTCTGGTAGGAAAGCTATCGTCATCTTGCATCCATCAACAAAACATGTCAGCTATAACAATCAACATCATAATATCTATTCATACGTCACATCTGTAATATAAAAAATAGTCAAACCATAACAGTCCACTGCCTGACTTGATCCAGAGTCCAAGGAGATCCATCGATCCCATTGACATCCTCTGACGTCCAGAGCCCTGCACACTCGTGAGAGCCTAGTCAATAGCACATGTCGATGTAAATACATAAAAAATAACATATCATTAGATCCACAATATCTCATAATCATAATTAAAACAACGAATTGTATAATGAACCGGATCACTTGCACGCAAGTTTCCTCAAAGAATAAGTCCACTCAGTGCACACAAGAGCAGGATGTTACAATTGATAGCAATGTGATTTTTTAAAATTCTTTTAAATGTCTTGTTTTGATGTCCTTAATTAATGAAGTGTTGAAGTGGAGAAATGTTAACGTCATATATGCGGTTGTAGTTCAAATGAAAATGGGAATTGATATCAGTGGAAATATGTTGTTGATATTTTAAATGAAAGGAGTATTATTCTCATCATACACCATAAATGAACCAAGTTGTCATATTCAAAGAAAAACAGATTGGGAGTTTGGTGACAGGGCCTAGTTTTTTAGATCTTTTTAGTGGAAAGTATTAAAATACTACTTAAAAAATTATAATGTTGCAATATAGACATAAAATGTTACTAAAAATTACATTTGACAAGTACTTGAAAAATCAAATATTGATATGGAGGATTTTGAGTTCACATGGAACGGGTCTCGCTATCATTTGCAAACAAAATTCAAAGTAGGGAGTACAATACAATGTTATGAGAAAAGGTTAAGTGACATGTTGTCCCAATATGGAGAAATACAATGAATCAAATGTATTTTTGATAGATACATCAAAACTTACTTCTCAATTCATTGGATATCGGTCAAACCACATCATGATAAAAACATATACATGACAAGAGCAAGATACGTGGCTTATGCAAGTTTTATTCCCCTTTCTTAAGACACTTCATTGTATCAAAGAGAAACATTACTACATTTGATTGTTTAATAGAACATCGACTTCATTGTAAGATGCTTGGATTATGTAGGTTTTATTCCTCTTTTTTAAGAAACTTCATCGTATCAAAGAGAAACATGACTACATATGAATGTTCAATATAACACCGACTTCCTTGTAGTAGACAATGATATTTTCTTTTAAAAACTTATTCACAAGTACATTCTAATTTTTCAATTGGTGAATCGATTTATATGATTTTATATTATTTTTAAATATATGGGAATTGAAAATGATATTAATATACATTATTATTATCAGGGGCGGCATGTGTGAGGGGAAATATCATCAATCTCGGAGGACATACAGTAATAATTTATGCTTGGGGTTTATGCACTATGAAAAACAATAAAGCTAAAGTTTTCGATCTCCTTAAAGGCCTCAGTTTGGCCCTTTCATCTGGCATGAGAGAAATTGTCATTTGTGAAGATACCATGCTAGTTATCTGAGCAATTGTCACTCAAAATATTGTGGGAGGAAATGTCTTCGCTGGTGCTTTAGAAAGAATAAACTCTGTCCTCAAGAAATTTGAGACTTACTCCTTTTATCACATTAAAAGAGAGCTCAACTTTGACACTGACCATGAGGCCAAAGAAGGAGCTCTTCTTAGACAAGGAGTTATAAAGGTTTATTGGAGAAAAATGTTCCACCACATCCCTTGATTTCTATGAAGTAAGCTACATCAAGGAGTTATGGACGACATCCATGGGAATTAATTTCTCTAGGCTATACCCAACTTCAAGGACGCCATTGTATGCCTATCATTCCCTCTAGTGCATGTGGAAGCTTTCATCTGGAGCCTGTTGTGATGGATACACAATCAAGGAATTAGTGGGAGGTTCATTTCACTTCTTGGATCCAGGTTGAAGGACACCTCCTAAATTTGGGCTATTCCAAGTACAGGTAGTTCAAGACTAATTTCTGGTTCAAGTGCAACTGGCCTTTTTTCTCCCCTCTTAGGAGTCTCTTTAATGACATGGACCCTTCATGGATCGATATTAAGTGCATTCTACGTAGACATGAAGACATGGTGGAAGGCAATAGGTTGGATCATACTCAACTGTATAGAACAGTAACCAATCATGAACAAATAAATGTGTCTCTGTTTCTAAAAATTTAGGTGTTAGAATAAGAGAAAGTGCAAGAAAGACAACGCTATACGGATTTGGAGCAAACAATGATAATACTTTCACAACGTGTGGATGCTTTGGAACAAAGAAACCATTATTTAAGAGGCCCAATATTGCCACCACAATCAAACTTAGGTTCAATCAATCAACTCAATTCAGAAATACAGGCAACAAATCCAGAAGAAATTCATGGAAATCAAGAAATTGTTCTAATAGAGATAGAGGATGATGAACCCAATCATGAGGAAAAATTGGAAACTACCAACAATGAATTAATAGTTTGAATTATGCATGTTCGATGTATATTTTTGTTTGGCCAATATGTAAAATTTTATAGTAACAAAATCATTAGATTGTATAAGGAGATACATAGTCATTTTGATGATAAAACAACAACAAATTTCTCAATCATCTTTGAACCCAATTTTGTAATCTTTGAACGTTGTTTCGCTTAGGTGCAACACCTTTTATAGTCCTTAGGAGGAATTTTTTGATCTTTAAGCTCCACATTATTTTGTCTATACAGGATTCTTCGAAAATTTCCTACATTTTTATTATTGTTTATAATTTCTTTTACATTGACCTTGTTGCACTGTACACATTTTTTCCAATGTACATATTTTTTTCTGTAAATTTGTATTCTTAAATGAATTATTTGTAATTGAAATAATATCATATGAATCAATAAAGCACAAAGTTACTTATTGACTTTTATTTACTTATATGTATTAATATTCCTGTATAAATGTGAAATTTAAATTTTGAAATAAAATTCCATGTAAATAAAGATGCATTTCTTACACCTAAAATAAGAATAATTTACTTGATAATGAATGTTATGTGTACTATTCAAGCTAATAGGAGATGGGTCATAGGTGAATGATTTTTCCCTTTTTAAACTATAAGATATTTTATATTCCAATCCATAACTTTTTTGTAAATTTGTATACTTAAATCAATTAATATTTGTAATTGCAATCATATCATATTAGAAACCAACAAAGCTCAATGTCACTTAATGATTTTTAATTGCCTATTATATGCATTAATATAAGCATATAAATCTGATATGTAATTTTTTAAATAAAACTCCATTGTAAACAATAAAATTGCATTCTTAAAAAAACAAATAATTAATTGAAAATGTATGCTAAGTGGATTATTCAGAAAAATGCGTCATAAATGAATTATCTATAATTGAACTTTTTGAAGTGTAAGGTATTTGGTTTCATTGTCCATAAATTTTTCTAAATTTGAATTTTTAAATGAATTGAAATCATCTCATATAAGCTAATAAGGCATGGAGTTATTTTATTGACTTTTACTTATATGCATTAATATGAGTGTATAAATGCGATAGCAATTTTTTGAAATAAAACTCTATATAAACAACAAAACATTTCTTTAAAAAAAGGATCTTAGGATTTCTTGATAATAAATGTTAAGTGGAATATTTAGGCTAATGGGATGGGTTATAGATGAATGCCTCCATACTTGTAAGGCATTTGATTTCTCAATCCATAACTTAGTGTAAATATGTATTATTAAATTAATTATTTGTAAATGCAATCATCTCGTATAAGTCAATAAGTAATGAAGTCATTTATTTGCCTATTAATATGCATTAGTACGAATATATAAATGTGACATTGTAGTTTTTGAAATAAAACTCCATGTTAAAAAAAAAAAATCTTGAAAAAACATAGAACAATTAATTGATAATGAGTGTTACATGCACTATTTAGATTCATTGGAGATGTGCCATATATGGATGTCTTTGAAAGTTTTGCACCAATATGACATTTGATTTCTCCATCCATATTAACATTTTGTAAATTTCATCTTATTTTGTAATTGAAATCACCTCATACAAGCCAACAAGACACAAATCTATTTATTGAATTTTATATAGTTATATACATTAATACGAGTGTATAAATGAGATGTATTTTTGAAATAAAATTCCATGTAAATAAATATGCATTTTTAATAAAACAAATTAGAATTAATTGATAATGAATTCTAAAAGTGGTCTATTTAGGCTACATGGGAGAATCATGGGTCATAGATTAATAACTTTGAATATTATTTACTTGATCTTAAAAATTAATATCTTAATTGATAATTTATTTGTAGTTAGATTAAATCATCAATAATCAAGGAGCATTGGGACATATGCAAAGTTCAAATAAAATATTTGAAAAAATAAGTTTCAACATTTATCTCTTCTCCATTTAAAATTCTTCTCATTTTCTCCTAGACTAGGTGAAGAAAATGCTCAAGTTCCATGGTATTTTTTATAGTTGGATGGCACTATTACATCTGGTCAGTGGTTTTTCAAAATAAAAAATGTTGACAGAGAGATATTGATACCCGAGTTTCTTAGAGTATTGCTCTTCGAAGACCCTTGCCTCCATTTCTTACTTGTCTAGGTTAGTTGGTTCTCAAAGGCCACTCATAATGGACCAACTTAAATCCCCATTAAAGCACTCTCACTTAATGTACTTCATGGTTTTTAGTGGAGATAGATCAACAATGCCAATAGCCTTCTTCAAATACCCAGATCAGTAGTGCCTATCCTTAATATACATGAGAGAATGCCTGAGGCTTAGGTATTTCTTTCTTAGACCACCTCCCCCACTGAACACCACTTGAATGATCACCACCTGTTTGGTGATTCTTAAATGCACCAAGAAGTAGGAAATTTTAGCTTCTATTTAGACCCGTATCAAGAAAATGCAAGGGAGGCACCATCCCTCCACTTAGGAAATCCTCACAACATTGTCATTGATAAACATTTCCCACCACCACCCCCCTTAGTTGTGGCAATGGGGTGGGAGTCGTTAGACACCAAATTCAAACATTGAGTCAGGGTCTTCTATCCACAACAATAATATCTCACTTGGATGTTAAATATACTAATATGATTTAACTCAAATCAATTGCTTATAAAAGCTTCTTTCACACACCTACTGTGCATTGATATTGTTGTACCTAGTATTCCTATGTTTGACCTATTCATGGTCATTAGATGGTTTGACATTACTAAAACTATTTTTATCTTATATTATCTTAATTTCATATGGTGATTTTCAAAAGCCTGAATGTTGATGAAGCCCATGTAATAGAATTTTTCCAAATTTAATGAAATATGTGTTGAATTTTATTGTGGCTATGTAAGGGTGTGAATATTGTATTTTTAGAGAGGAGATTGTGAGAGAAAGAAGAGGAAGTTACAACAGGTGCGTTGTAGGTTGTATCCCTTCATTTTGATGGATAATAAAAAGGAAGGACCTGGAAATTTCTCTAGTGGACATATACCACACTGGGTGAACCATGTATATCTGTGACTCTATTGTATTGTCTATCTTCTATGTTTTATTTCTGCATTTGTTTTATTTTATTGCTCCATGATCCTGTTTTTCTAACAAAACTTTTTTCCTTGTCCTTGTTTCGATGCTCTTCAAGATTGGATTGCCTCTTGTTTCTTTTGTTCATGCCCAAGAGTCTTCTTCTTCATTCTTTGTCTTTTATCATATGCTTTTTTCATATTTGTTTTCTTTCTACTATCATCTTCTAATTTGATCTTCTTCATCCGATTCTTCTATGAAAATACCTGCACAAAAAATGTTTTTTGTTGGGAGGGACATCTCCACCCAACAAGACACCTATGACACTAGATTGATAAACTTAATTGACACACCAATTCCATGATTTACATAGCTTAAACTTGACTTGATTTTTGACTTTGACAATTCAAATGACTTAAACTTCACTTACTTTGACTCCAGACTCACTCCTTGTCAACAAATTCTTATATAATGTATCACCATAAATTTAAACCTTAAGTTTTTGGTAACACAAATCATGCACCATTTTCCATGTAAACAATTATTCATCAATGAATTTACTCTTCATGACTCTTGAAATTCATCTTCAACTTGGACTTTTACTTACAACCTAATAGTAATAATCTTGGATTTTGACTCATTAAAAAAAAAACTTTTGCATAATTAATGGAATCACTCATATATTATTCAATCCTTTAAAAAACTTATGTGGCCATGTCTTCACCACCTGTACCAAGACTCACGTGATCATAAAACAATATTCTAAAACACTTTAAAATTTCATTTTGACCACTAAAAAAGGATATCCTTATGGACCACTCATGCATTCATTATCCAATAGCTTTTGCACGCTAAACAAGAGTTTTCATGAATTTCTTAAAGATTCCATGCAATTTTGTTAACTCAAATTCATGCTTGTTTTATTATGGAAAAATTCTCTCATCTCATTAAAGTTTGCAAGAATGCGTACCACCCAAATTTATGTCTCCATTGCGCATGTGTGAACCTTCTCTCTTTCACAAACTTTCTTTATTTCTTTCTTAATATTGTATTTCCATCTCGTATGTGGCTCCTCCTTTGTGACTATAGTTTGTAGACTCAATTGAATTCCCAATGATTAGTAGTTTATTGAGAGTCAGTTGAATTCCTAGTAGTCATGTACCATTATATATATATATATATATATATATATATATATATATAGACACATAATCAAACATGTGCTGCAATATTTTGACTTCAAAATCGGTGTATTTTCAAAAGTCTACAATCTGTGCCAAATATGTTTCACCAAAATGAAGAAATAAAAAGCAACAAAGGGTGGGAAAAAAAATAAAACTTCACGGGTAATGCTTCTCTTGTGTAGGTTTGTTCTCTACTATGGATGCGAAAACTCATGCTCAACCCAGTCCTCTAGTTCATCAGCAATATAGACACACGTGATGTGGCCAAATGGTAAGATAGAAAAACCTCTGCATGTGATGTGACTAGACGACTCTTTGGAAATAAAGATAACAACCACTCGAAACTAAAACCGAAGTATCCAATCTCTTCTATGGTGACATAACTCACTTTGGTGGCTTTTTTCTCTTCTCATTTGAGAAGAATCATCGCTTTCATCTATGTCCCCTCTTCTCATAACCTGGGACTTACACCACAGCTCTGTAGGTTCACACCACAAGTCCATAAACAATATATAGTAACAATGACAACAACTGAAGAGAATAAGCAATAGAAAATTTGATCATCACAAGATCCGAATCTGTGAAGGCTTGAATTCAAGGAACTCTCATCTCCAAAGTTTCCAATAACCCTGATTTCCAGAATTCTCATCCACCATTCTATCAACATAAAAATCCAATTTATTCTGCACTTGCATCAATTTATCCCCATCGGGGCTCTATATGACGAATCCTATGCTAAAAGAACTCTAGCTCGATTCATCCAACTGAATAACCATCAAAATGAGACTCTATGGAGATCAATACTTAGAGGTCCGAGGAATCTTTGTGATCATAAAAACTGTAGCAACTCAAGTAACTATATTCTTCATGAGTTGTTGATCGTTGGGTCAACAATAATCGATGTTGACTATCATTGTGCTAATAGAATCACATCCATTTCTTGTTATTTTTCAATATTTTGGACATTGTTCAATTAATTTACAACCAATTGTGCATGCGTGCCTTCATTCTACTTTAGTGGTCAATGTAACAACACCACTTAATGACTTCAACCCAATATGCTCACTAACTGCCACAAGCCTACACTGGTTTCAATATTCCAACATGAACAACCCTTGATTCTTCAAGTGAAAACTCTCAATATTACATGAGCAACCAACTTTGATACCAAATGTTGAAATTATAATCAACAACAATACACATACAAATCAAGGGACACCGAGAATTACACTAAGAAACTCTAAAAGGGGAAAATCTATATTATATCATAATAATCCCATGTGTACATTCTATTGTACAAACGGTCTCTTTATATAATCATAGGTGACCATAACTACTAAGTCTTAACTAGGTAATTAGATCACATCATATCAATAACCATCTCCACAATATCTCCTTAAATCTTTCAACTCAATCCATGAGATCCTCATCCCTAATATATCTCCTTATCCTTATCTTTCACTCATATTTAGGCATTAAGCTTGGTCTACTTCATTACATTCATGCAATTATATATTTTAGACATTATTCATAATTCACAATTATGAATTATTCCTTCAAAAACAATGTTTGTTGTGAAAATATTGCATGGATGATCTTTTTATTTTTTATGTCGACGAAGACATAGTGACATCTTTCATTAAATGTGAAAAATAATGGTGTATTTATTGTTAGGTTCTCTACTATATAGAATTAATTCTCTAGATTGGTAAAAATAACACACAATGAGGTAGAAGTTAGGGAATTTGAGATCATGTGTAGTTTTACTCACTTGTAGACTAGAAAAATAAATAATTATCTTCTATTAAATTTGAAATTAAATGATGGATTTTACTGTTAACTTCAATCAAGGGCATCTAATATATGATGTAAATTATTTTATACTTTAATGTGTGAAACTCTAAGCATTTCCAATAAAAACTTTGTTAGGGACCTAACCTCCCTAACCCCTCAAGTAGGTAGAATAATATATCTTCCATGTAATAAAGTCTGACATTAGTTAATAAGGCCTATTTAATAAATGTGAACAAGTCTATGTAAGAAGACCCAATAAAAGCTTCTACTTCTAGAAATATCTTCCTCTAGAATGTTCTTTAGAAGATAGAATTATTATAAATAATAGTAGAAGGCATGAGAAATATTTGTCTTGAGAATTATTGTAATAGAGCACTACTTTGCTAGAGGTTTTCACCTTGAAGAGGCAAGTGAACATTGATTTCTTTCAATAAATGTATCATTGTTGGTATTTCTATTCTTAATATTTTGTCATTCCACTGGTATTTTGTTGAATACTTTTGTTTATGTATATTACATTACATATGATACCTTACAAGTGGTATCAGGGCACTTTCCTTGGTAGGAATTTAGGGTAATTTTTTTCTAAGGTAGAGAAGTGTAATGTTGGCATCTTTAAAGCACAAATAGCTATCGTTCAGTGGGTAAAACTACAACGACGAAGACTACACATAGACAATAAATACGGTTTCACAAGGTTACCTAGAAACCAAAGTTTCTCCCTTGTTGGAAACCTGTGTAACTCATGTTGGTACCCCTCAAGTAGTACTACATCAAACAAAATTTGTACATGGCCATCACTCCCACATACTGGCAGGTATAGCGGGAGTCCCCTAAGTCTCCTAAAAACAACCCTTGATCAGCTGATCAACCACCTGACTGCTATGGTGAAACAGAAAACAACACTCATGGAGATAATCTCTAGTACTTGGGTAATCAGGTAATACGGCTAAGGGTACAATTGATCCTTCTTAGTTGGTGCCCTGAGATATTGGGTCAAGTACTATTGTTCGACCATGCATGTATATTAGAGAGCTCTCGCACAGGGAAAACCCTTGTTTCTAGGAACCATGTAAACCCTAACTTGTGGGAAAGAGACATAATAGAAAATGAATAGGCAATATCTATTGTCACGCAACCTAGCCTCGTGAATTTTGGTTGCAAAATTCCTACATAATTTTTCCTATTAACAATTTGACAGTTTGGGCCATTCACCACTGTAGTATTCTTTAGGCTGGACTATAACTCTGCAGAAGTAAAAACAAAAACAAAAGGTATAATGGTCTCACCAACACCCTTATTCGAGACCTATCCGATCAGATTACTCTCTTCGCCCTGATCACTATGATACATATCATTTTTTCAACTTTTTTTTGCATGGGCCTCAATCCCTTCTCGACACCCTTATTTGCGACCTAATCCATTGGATTCCCCTTTTTCCCCTAATCATCATGGTACATATCCACATGATTAAATTCATAACTTTATCCACATAATTAAATTCATATAATCTATAATCAAAACTTATGCGACATTATAATTAAATATGATACATAATACTATCCAAACATTCCATATATATATATATATATATATTCAAAACTCTATATTACTTTTATTGTTCATCAAGCTTCATTTTTATATACTACGTTAGAAATTCTCATGTAATACTCAAATTGGGATGGAACTTAATGAATCATAAAGAGATTTGGTTCTAAAAATATAATTATTGATTTTAATAATTTGACGCTAAAAAATAAGTGACATTTGATGCAATTGAATACTTCTCATGCATTACTCAATATAACTAAATTATGGCATCACAAATCGGCTGCTTGACTTAAATCTCCCATCTAAGTCAATTATTCTCTACATATAAACTATTACATTGAACCAAACACTCAACAACTATATTAGTTATGATCAAGAATCTTCAATAGTAATCACCTATAGCTATCAATTATAGCTTGGCCAAATTACACATTGACAAAAATTCATATAAAGATCTTTCATATCATAAATATATTCAATTTTATATAGAAATAATTAAAATATAATTTTATCAACAAATTGCCTATTTGCCTATTGTTAAGTGCTATAGGCCACATACACTACCAAGTTAATTACACCAAATAAATAATGTTGTTTACACCACAAATCATATCTCATAAAAATGAATATAATGGCTTGACCTACGAGCTATATTTGACATTGATGCTACATCAGAACTTAGAAATAACACATCCATATGAAATCATTGTCATGATATCAAATGCTTTACCACTAGGTATTCAAAGATTATGTTATGGGCACACACGCAAACGAGTATACAACACACAATTATAAATTTTTATAACCCAGGATTCAATCTATGCACAATGCAATCCAACCCATGATTCAAACTCACGATTTGAATGGTTAATTAAAATCACAGAGAGTCGTTTTAAAGATTTATAGATACAATATCAAAATGATTTGACCTCGTCCATGCACATAGCTACGAGATCCATGCGCACAACTATAAAACATTAACTGATTGAAATGGTCATGTACAAGAGTCTACAACAATGCTCAAATCCAACCGTTATAACTCAATGGTTTAATCAATTTCTACTCCATCCAAAAGTATAACAATTGTGTATCGAACATAAAACAATGGGTAGGCATTGTACCCGGTAGGTTTAGATCAATTTCACAATCCAACAAATGAAGAAACCATGGTGCACATGTTAAATACATAAGGTAAAAATTTCATTTTTACTCAAGTGATTGACCAAAGACATTTCGAAATTTATTCAATTCTCCAAACTATGTATATTCATATTTTTAATACCATTGCAATATAACAAATACAATGTATTTCAAAATTATGACAAAAATTTTTTTAACATAGTACATAACTACTTGTTACTGATTCTTTCGCCAATAATTTCATATTGATATTGTTTGTTCCCTTATGATTAGAAATTTATCCATTGATTGATCACCTTACCAACTCCAATGGTACTCTTCTTCTATAAGGACCCCTAAGATGCAATGGGGTTGTATAGAGGATACAAATATATCAATAAGAGACGAGTGAAGCCTCTCAACTTTAGAAGAAAATCCCCACCTCACAACAATAATGGTAATTAGACAAAGCTCTTCAATAATCATCAATAGAAATCTTTAGTATTAAGGCAACCATCCATCATTAGGGAACAAAAATTTATTTTCTCTTAGCTCAATGTTTCCTTTTATAGATTTTGTGGTTCAATCAATTTGTCCAACTCATACAAAAATATAATTTACTAAATTACTAATCACCTATAATTAACACACCCATGTGTCACTCACATGTACAGTGTCCAAGTAATTATTTATTTAAAAATAAAAAATAATGATTTATCCTCATGCAACTCTCATGTTTCCTATTTTAACACTTAGGTGTCCTCTTGATCTCTTCCCCATTTCCTATTTGAACTCTTCCTCATTCCCTATTTGAGTGGGCACACATGTAGTTTCTTCTTTGGTTATTTATTAATTCTCTTTAACTTCCCCTAATCCACTATTATTTACCTACACTTCACTTTCAAATTGAATTCTTTCTCCTCTTTATTTGCTTGATTTGTGTATAATTGGTTTTTAGTTATCCAAAATTACATTATTTTTATTTCATGCACACTTGGTAGAATGCATTATTTCTCAATGAATTTTCAAGTGACTAATTCATATCTCTTTGTTATTAGATAATCAATAATGTATAGGTTCAATAATACTACTATCCATTTATTTTAACTTTTCCCTTTATGTTATAATGCATAAACTATATGATCATTTTTTCATATTAAATAAAATATGTATGCTAAGAAAACATATTTTCCATGTTTTAATCAATGTTTTTTCAATGAACACTCGTCGATTCATAACTGATAGCAAGGGTTCCATGCTTCTTCATTCCAGATTTACATTTTAGTAAGTACCGTGGGTGCCATGTTTATGCATTCCCTTCAAGCATCCAACTTTCTTGGTGGGGGGGATAGTGCAACTATTGATGCTCTGTTAACTCAGCCTTTGTCACCCTTGTTGAGAGACTAATGGTCACTTATTGTAAGATACCAGACATATTATAATAAGCATAAACAAAAATATTGTAGAAAATACCAACAGAACAACCAAATAATGAGAATAACAACACCGATAACAATACCTTTGTTGAATGAAAGCAATACTCGCTTGCCTCTTCGAGGGGGAAACCTCTAGTAGAGCAGAGCTCTATTAAAATAATTTTCAATATGATACGTTATTATGTCTTCTACTCTTATTTTTACTACTTATATCTTCTAAATAACATTCTATAGGAAGATCTCTCTAGAAGTGGAAGCTTCCATTAAGTTTTCCTACTTTAGACTTGTTCACATTATTAAATACGAATTACTAATTAATGATTTCCTTTATTACATAGAAAATATATTATTCTACCTACTTGAGGGGTTACAGAGGTTAGGTCCCTAAGATGCCCTCCCCCTTGAAGAGAATCCTTGTCTTCAAGGATTGAAATCAAGAAATTTTTGTAGAATGGTAGTTGGATCCCTAGTGGAATCTTTTGGAGTTGTGTCTTTCCATTGAACTAACACTTCCTTAATGGTGTACTAACGGAGAGAACTCTCTCGTTGTTCCAACACTGCTTGTGGCTGCAACCAAATGGAACCTTCTTCATCCAACTTGGGGAGACTGGTTTGAGTTTGGAACTTATTTCCAATCACTTTCTTTAAGAATGAGACAAGAAAAATAGAATGGAGCTTAGAATAACTATGAAAATCTAGTTGGTAGGCCACGAGCCCCTCTCGCTTTACAATTGTATAAGGACCATAAATTTTGGGGGAAATTTTTTGACAGTGCTCGGCTTTGAGTGAACTCTAGTTATAAGTTGCATATGGAAAAATACCTAGTACCCTTTAGTGAATTGATGTTCGAAATGACCTTGATCTACTTATTGCTTCATGTGATTCTAAGCCATGGAGAAATTCTCTTTGAGGGAAAAAATAATGGCCACTTGGACTCTAATATTGTTGTCAACCTCTTGAACCTTGGAGACACCTCGCATGGATGAGAGAACCGACGGTGTATTTTTTTTGTAGAATGTTTCAAAAGGAGTCATGCAAGTGGTAGTATGGTAAGATGTGTTGTACCACCATTCAACTAGGGGTAACCATTGAGCGCACTTTGTTTTTTGGTCAAATGCAAAACATCGAAAATATTTTTCCAAACACTTGTTGACAACTTTAGTTTGTCCATTGGTCTGGGGATGATAGGTGGTGATGAGATGCAATTGGGTTCCCTAGAGCCTGGTTAATTCTTGCCAAAAATTGTTGGTGAAAGTGGGGTCTTGGTTAGAGACAATAGAATGAGGCAGGCCATGGAGTTTGAATATATTGTCCATAAACATTTGAGCCACTGTGGATGAATTTAATGGGTGTTGAAGAGCATAGAAATGAGCATATTTTGAAAGATGATCTACTACCACCATGATAACTAAATTATTGATCGATTTAGGTAATCCAACAATGAAATCCATAGAAATATATCTCCAATTAATAGGGGAACCAAGAGAGGTTGGAGTGTACTTGGATCTTAGACTTTTTATCCCATATTATGTCGACATGTATCACATTGATCCACAAAGGTGTGAATGTCTTGTTTCATACCGTCCCCAAAAAAATAACGTTTGACCCATTCATAGGTTTTGGTTAACCCTGAATGCCTTGATGGGGGTAAAGAATGCAACTAAGAGAGCACGGTGGATTTAAGGTTTGACTATTTTCTTTAATACAAGAAACCTTGGTAGAGAAGCTCTTCATTATGCCAATAGTATCCTGGAGAAACTTGAGGATCCTGTTGCAATTTTTTGATGAGGCTCAAAAGTTTGGCATCTTGTAACCATTCCTAGTGAACAACTTGAAGCCATTCTACTATAATGAAGGAGAGGGAAAAGAGGGACCTTTCTTCTTCATATTTCCTTGAAAGAACATCAACAACCACATTTTATTTACCCTTCTTGTAGATGATCTCATAATCATATCCAAAAAACTTGGTCACACATTTTTGCTGCTCCAAGGATGAAATTCTTTGTTCTAGAAAATACTTAAGGCTACGATGATTATTTTAATTTGGAAGGGTTTCCCCAATAGATAAGGACGCTAGAGATCCACTGCATGCAAAATAGTCAACATTTATTTTTCATAGGTGGATTGGCCCAAATGTCACTCTGATAGTTGTTTGTTAGTGAAAGCCAAAGGTATACCATATTGCATGAGGACTGCCCCAATTCCTTTCCTTGACGCATAACATTGCATGAAAAAAATCTTGGTGAATTCAAGTAGTGCCAGGAAAGGGTTTGTGCACATAACATCTTTCAAGTCTTAGAAGGATTGATCAGCTGCTAGAGTCCAATTGAAAGCATTGTTTTTAAGGAGAGTGGTGAGAGGAGTTGCAATTTTTTCATAATTCTTAAAAAAAAATCGATAATAGCTTGTTAAACCCAAGAAACCACACAATATTTTAAGAGTTTTAGGGTGAGGCCAATCATTCAAAGCTTCAATTTTTTTAGGATCCACCCATACACCATCCTTTCCTACAATATGACCCAAGTACTCAACTTTAGAGGCACCAAATGCACATTTAGATTGTTAGATAAAAATTCGGTGCTTAGACAATAGATGGAGAGCTTGATCCACATGGGCGACATGGAATTGCCAAGTTTTACTATATAAGAGGATATCATCAAAGAAAACTAGGACAAAATGATAGAGGAAAGAAAAGAATACATGATTCATGAGACTTTGAAGTTGGGAAGGGGCATTACCTAGGCCAAAGGGAATGACCAAGAACTCATAGTGACCCTAATGAATTCTAAAGGTAGTCTTGGGGAATTCTTCCTCTTTCATGTATATCTGGTGGTAGCCATAATGAAGATCAAGTTTTGTAAAGTATTGGGCACCACTCAATTTATACAAAAGGTTATCATTGATACAAATGGGAATACCTCTACCTTCAATTAATTAATGATTGACTACCATTAATTATTTTCTATAAGCCAAAAATTTCATTGATAATTAATTGATAATTGACTTCCATTAATAAATATATTTTATTATACTAAAAATACAAACACATTTATTTAATTTTCTTTGTATATTAAAAACACAAATAATATTTATATGAGTTAGATTATATATTATTTTGTAAGAACAAAGATTTCTATTGATAATTAATTTATGGTTAACTACCATAAATAAATATATTATGTTATTATAAATATAAACGATATTCATGATATACATTTTTAAAAATTATATAATATATTTGTGTGTATAGTTAATTGAGTTTTAACATAATAAAATAATGTTTACATAAATATTCTTTACTCCTAAAATATGTCGTTTATATTATTTATTGTAAAGTGGAGTATGTGATTATCATATATATTATTATTAAAATGTTTTTAAATTTTTAATTGATAACTATTTTTTAATTGATTGTTATATTATAATAACAATAGTAATATAAAGACATAGTCTTTATATTTTTTTCTTTTCTCGTCATTCTTTCTCACGAGCTAAAATTTGGTCAAATTCATAAAATTGTAGATTTTAGTGGTTGATATTATATTTTTTTGGGTGTCTTGGGGTTTTTGAGGATTTTGACTCGATTTATGCATTCAAAAATGTGATCTAAGAAATGTAAAATTATGATTTGGCCAACAATTGCATTATCGAATTCTCGTCAAAAAGTAAAAAAATGTAGAACATTTAGACTATGCCAACAATATTAATATGGTTTAGAATATAGTTGACTATGTAATGTTAATATATAATATAGGAATTTGTCCTTTTCCCCCTACCTCTTTAACATATAGATTGACAAGTTAGAATATTATTTGGAAGATGTTGATTGTACTAGTCCGGCAACCATTGGTATAGCCATCAAATTTTTTTGTGTTGATGATATTTTTCTTATGGCGAGGAGTCCCTATGACCTTAGTAAGAAACTAAGAATCATTAAGGATGTTTCCTCCAGTATGACTATGAATGCGAACATTGACAAAATGAAGGTTATGATAATTAAATCCTGAAAGATTACCTATTATAATTTCATATATCACAACCATAGCATGGAGGAAGTTCCTTCATACAAATATCTCATAATTGATATTCATCACAAGATCAATTGGAACTATAGCATTGACAAGAGGATAAATGGAGGGTGGAAACATTATTATGGGCTTGGAAACAAGTATAAACTAGTGGACCTTTGGCTATGGACTAAGAAAAACTCTTCTTTGATACTCCCATCACTCATGTTAGATTATATGTATGTGAATTTTGGGGATGCATTATCTCTAGAGAATCCTAAGGAAATATACAACAAATCTAAAAGAATTTTATTACTTATAATCTCAAAATTAAAGGAAATACACCCTATCATATCCTCCTTATAGAAGATATCATTTCCCCCAACTGAGGGCACAACCATGATTAGGTACTTAATGTATAGGAACAATATAAATAACATGGACGGCAAGATGCTTCTTAAAATTGCTTCAAACTCCATCCAAAATGATCAAGGGGATCAAAATATGCTCAAAAATCAAAGTTCTTGGAATTTATTCAAAACAGACATGCATGTAGGCCTCATCCTCACAATCTCAATGCAACTTGAGTGGGTTCAAAGGGACGTCGTATGTGAGAGATATCACATTCTATCCACTTTGCCAAACACCAAAAATTTTGTTGATTATAGAGTCTGTACAGTGTTGGTGTGGCAAGGTCGTGCTGGTGATGTGGCAGGGCCATACTAGTGATGTGGCAAGTCCACACTGGTAATGTGGTAGGTGACTGTACTGACACTTGGTAGGTGAACATACTCACACATGGAAAGTGGTGACATGGCAGGTGTTTGGCATGGTATGTGGACCAATCTAGCTTTGACACATGTCATGGTGATGGACCAATGTTATGGTTCCATGTGGCCCAGACATGGGCTGCCACATTGCACCCCTCCATAGTATAAAATTTTGGAGCCTGCGGGGGTTGAACCCATAACCTCCGGGCAAGTGGCAACGTGTTGGCGTAGGTCGGGCTACTAGCCCACTGGCCATGTAGTTCTTAACCCTATACCATTCCTTTTGCATTTGATTTTAAACCAATTTTTGCGCGGGTGAAAAAAGGGTTAGAGCTAAGCACCAACACTTGGACTTACCATATCCCACACGACCACAATGCGGGGAACCATAGGTGTCAACCACTGACAGATGCCATTACACCTGACCTTACCTTGTGACCATGTGGCAAACTTGTCAATGGATAGCCAGCAGGGGAGTGGAAAAATAGGTTGGCGCCTAGCCACATGGGGGCCACTGTAACATCCCGCTCTGGCACACTGACAAAACTTATTCTTTGAGGACACTTGCTCGCAAGTGATCTGGATTTTTATGATGATAAACCACTTATCCTTGATGATGATGCGTTATGATTGATGACAGGATGTTTTACTATTGATGTAT
>SNQJ01S0157149.1:22201-36890 GCA_010110895.2 Picea sitchensis
GGAGAACCATGGGGGATGAGTGACACTTGGACGGCAGAAAATGTTTAGAGGTTGGTCATTAAAAATTAATTTAATAATGATTTAGGAAAGTAGGTGGGTCTCAAATTTCTATAAAAGAAGGGGAAAAGAAGGAAGAAAGGGAGGAACGGTTAGCGTAATGTTACACTGCCGAATTGTGGCTTGCTGGATTGCTTGTGAGGAGTTGGGTTTATCTCAGCTGTGTTGGAGTGGTAGTTCAGCCGTGGAGGTGAGCTGAGAAGCTAGTCTTATCTCTGGTTCTTGTGTGGCCCCTTTGCGGCTCGGGGGGCTAAGGGGGAAGAAGAGTACCCCTAGCGTTTGGCTGGGAGGTACCGGTGAGTCCTCTACGGTCGGCGTGCGAGAGGAGTATGGAGAGCGGGACAACACGAAGCGCAGGATGTCAATCCGAAGGGAGGGGCGAAAAGGCACAGGTACGCTTTTCATTAAATGGTAGAAGGAATGGTTTATCATGATGTTCTGAAAATTTTTGATATTGATATTATAGTATTCTGGTATTTTGGCATAGTATTGATATTTCATTTTATCATGATGTTCTGAAAATTTCTGATATTAAAAATTTATTACACACTGTGAGAATTTCTTGCATTGGTCGTTGATCTTATAGTGGGCATTTTGTTACTGTTCTTGTGCGTTTTGCAAAATGAATTTAGGCGTTCTGCCACTGTCATCTTATGCGTTTTTGCAAATTGATTTTAGGTGTTTTGCCTCTATTATATTGTGCGTTTTTGCAAACTGATAGTGGGCATTTGCCACTGTAGTCTTGGGCGTATTTGTATACGGTGATACTGGCCATTTTGTGTACAACTGCGATTTGATGGGAATTACCAATCCAATTTGCGAATTTAAATGCCAATCCGACTTTCATTGCATTTGTTTTATCCCTGGGGTCTGCGTGTTAATGGGGAATACCAATCTAATGAAAAACTGAATGCCAATCCGAGACCCATTACTTTTCGTTTTACTTCTGTGTCAGCGTTATTTTTTACTGCTGGGCATTTCCATCATTACCTGGGTGTTTTTGATTGTTGGGCATTCAATCCATTCCTGGGAATTTTATTTTGTTTATGTCTTGTTGTGTGTGTCATCACGTTTTTCAAGACTGAGTGCGTTTTTCCCCTATCTTTGGTTTGTGTTTTGACTCTGTGATCCTCCAGAACAAGCATGAATATCTCAGTGGATTTTTCTCCTATTTTTGGGGTCTGCGTTTTCATGGCATACAGTAGCATTTATTTCGTGGGCGTTTGGTATGTGTTGTTTGGTTACCTGTTACTGCGGACGAATTTAACCTTGTGAGCTTTAATTCCACCAAATTTGTAATGATGTTAGTCCTATACATTGATTTTAAAATTATGGTTACCCTTAAGTATGGTCGTTAATGATGTTGATAATTTGAGAATGTATAAGCCTCCTTTGATTGATGATCAAGGAGAGCATGTTCAAATTCCTTCTATAGATTATTTCTCACTAGAATATCTTTCAGAACTGCATGGAGATACAATCCTTGACAAGAGGATGAGAACTTCAAAATGAGGGAATGTGTAATTCCTTCGAGTTGTTCTTAAAGGCACAAATCCAAGCAAGGCCAAATGGAATGAGGTTGGAAAGATGAGGTAATTGTACTACCATATTCATATTGAATGAAAGTAGTCTTTTGGAGGTCCAAAATATTATCAATGGGAAGGAGTGATCCAGGGGATCGAAGTATGATCAAAAATCAAAGTTCTCGAAATTGATTCAAAACGTACTTGTGCATAGGTCTCATCCTCACGATCCTAACACAACTTGAATGAGTTCAAATGAATGTCGTATGCAGGAGATATAGCATTTTTTCCACTTTGCCAAACACGCAAAATTTTGTTGACTGTATAGTCCGTACAGTGTTGACATGGCAGGGTCATACTTCTGATGTGGCAGGGACATACTCTAACATGGCAGGGCCATACTGGTGATGTGGTAGGTGACCATACTACCATGTGGAAGGTGACCGTACTGACATGTGGCAAGTGATGACGTGGCAAAGGCTGATGTAGAAGATGTTTGGCATGGTACGTGGACCAATCCATCTTTGACACGTGTCATGGTGATGGACCAATGTTATGGTGCTACATGGCTGAGACATGGGCTACCACATGGCACCCCTCCATAGTATAAAATTTTGGAGCCCAAGAGGGTCGAAACCATGGCCTCTAGGAAAGTGGAAACGTGTTGGCATAGGCCAAGCTACCAACCCGCCTGCCATGTAGTTCTTAACCCTATGCCATTCCTTTTTCATTTGATTTTAAACCAAGTTTTGTGCGGGTTCAAAAAGGGTCGGGGCTAAGCCCCAACCCTTCGACTTACCTTATCCCACACGACCACAGCACGGGGAACCACAGGTGTTGTCCACATACATATGCCATTACACCCAAACTTACCTTGTGACCATGGGGCAGAATTCTCAATGGATAGCCAGCAGGGGAGCAAAAAAATAGGTTGTCACTCAGCCACATGGGGGCCACGCGACCATGACCGCTGCCCTTGGCGGCGCTAATGGCACTAACTGTTTGAAAAATTTCCAGAATTTGTGGGATGCACGTGCGTGCTGATTTTTTGGCATGAAAAACACACAGAGTCTAGGTTCAATCATTCTGGGTGCATTTTGGAGGAGCAGAGACAACAAAGAATTGGCAAAACTTCCAGGAAGAGATTCTGAATCAGTTTTTGGCCAAACTAGTTGCAGGAAGAGCCCAACTAGGGGTTTTTGGATGTTCTAGATCCATTAAAGTCATCTATTTCTCATTTTGAGCATTGCAAAGCACCGATTTTGACACTTTGAGAATTAATGAAAATGATCTATTAGAAGTTGGACCAGGAGATGTAGCCCAAGAAAGGGCTGAACTCCTTTATCATTTTGTTGTGTTAATGTGTTTACTTTGATGGTTGTTTATGACTGTTTATGTTTCTCATGGTTAATTAAAAACTCATTAAGTTTTATTTGTTAGTAACTTGATCCTATTACCCAAACACATACAATTTCACTTGCAATTTTAAAGAGACTCAAGCCTTTTCATTTTCAGATCACAAAACCACTAGAAACTCAAGCAAGGATGGAATAAAGATGCCAAGTATTAGCTAAATCATTCGGAGATACATGAAGATGTCAATATGATGAATACCAATTTAAGGAGAAGCTATGGTGTGATAAATAATTACAAGATAAAAGGAAATTAAGATACTACAAGGAGGTGTTGAATCCTAATCTAGAAGATCAAAAGTATCTCATAGTTTCGACTAGAGAAAAGAAGAAAATCAATATTGGTAAAATTCGAACCAATTCCCATGAGCTACATAGCCAAACTAGACATTGGATGATTTCCAAAACACCGTCAGATGAAAGAATATGTCATATTTCTGACACTAAGAGGGTTGAATATGAAAATAACTTTCTCCTAGACTTCCCTGCATATACTCAAATTAGATCACAATTTCAAAATATATGTCACATTATTATCCTTCCTAACTTCCAATTGATCCTTTTTCATGCATCACCTTTCCTTTTTGAGTATTCCTATATGTAGAACCTTTTCCCCTTCCACTTGTTTTATATTCCACCATGCTCCTACACATAAAAAAAATGTTTATTATACTTAACCATTTTTTTTACTTGAGTGGGATTCCTTACCTTGTGTGAACATCCCCTCTTTTATAACTATCACACATCAAAACACTTAGTTTATTTCTTGTAGTGTGGAGACCCCACATAGAATTCTCCTATGTACAAGTAGAACCTTCGTGCATCGCCCC
The DNA here is from genome assembly GCA_010110895.2 of Picea sitchensis. Lineage (NCBI taxonomy): Eukaryota > Viridiplantae > Streptophyta > Pinopsida > Pinales > Pinaceae > Picea > Picea sitchensis. The sequence continues at coordinate 26,024 of SNQJ01S0157149.1, forward strand.
CTTCCACACAACTAATTGTGTGGATAACTCCATATAACCCACCTTCCACACAACCAATATCTTTGACCCCCACACTTCCGCACACTTTACAATGCCACACAACTACACCTCTGCACAACTAGTTTCTAAAGGCATTGATATCTCTCCATGACCTATAATTAGTAATATTTTCATCCAAATATTGCGACTTTCACATTGGTCGAGGGTCATTTATGATCCATTAATTGGTTTTGATTTGAGAGATAAAGGGAGAAAATACAAGGTTAATGTGGATTAGTTATCTCATTTTCCTATGAACCACATGCTTTTCAAAGTAACTTCCATTTATGATTGCTCATATTTCAAAGGAAATTTGTATTTGCTCAAGGGATTTTTTAGTAAATTCCATTCATTTACTTAACCTTTAAGAAGATTGAGCTCTGTAATTCAATATCACATATATTAAATTGGCTTGAAAAGATAAGAAATATGGCATCTAGAAGGAGGAAATATCATTTTTGTGGGGATATAATTAACTCACTCACGCACCAAGATAAAGACTTTCATTGGTCTATGGCATATCAATGGTTTCAGATTTTAACTCTTGAATAGAAGCAAAGAAACAAAATATGGACTATTGGCTTAGTTAATGTTGGTTTCATGCCTGAAGTCTTCGACTTCAATGAGATGGTTTCCTGGTGCACCTAAATATTTGATTAGAAAAGTAGAACAATTTGAGTAGATGTTGAAGGGAAGAACCTTATTCCACTAACTCCCAAGATATTCAAAAGAATGCTTTGACTTCTCACATCCAAAAAAAGTATTAGGCTTCACGACACTGATTCTTTCATGGATTCACAGGGTGGTGGGATTAATTTTCTAAAATATTCCATGGTTCCCTCTACAGAAGTGTCAGTTGACCTTTCAACCATTGACATAAATATGTTAAGAGAGTTGTATCGGTATTTTTCAGGGTCATTTGCACGATTGATGGGATGAGAAACCACTTTTCATATTCCCAGGTCATTTTTACATGTATTGCATTTTCTTTTTCAAAGGGAGTTATCTTCAACTAGGCCAATGTAATCTCAAATGAGATTTCCTTTCATTTGGCCAATTATTTAAAGTCTTAGATATTCTTCATGACTTCCTATCTGGTCCTAATATTCCCCTGCTATAATTTGTTTGAGGAGTTATCCCTAAGAAGTAATTTGGATGTTTATAATAAACAATTTCAATTTTGGTACCTTGTTCTTTGGAAGCATAAGGAACCATTCCTTTTTTCTCTTATTCAAGATAGATTTATGAGAGAATTTAGATTTATGTTGACTAGAGAAGAACCAACAAGGTTAACCCAAGAAGTCAGGTATTTTCTAAAAGGAAAGGAAATTTGTGTGCATCAAGAATATTATACCTACATTAGGCTATATGGTTATGAGGGAAGCCCTTTTATGCTTCCAATATTTGTTTGTGATAGGTATTTTTTTGCATAGTTCTATAGACAGTATAAAGTATGGAATATCCTTTTTGATAGAAAGAGAAAGTGGTAACTTATCTCATTTCCCTTTATTGTTTCCAATGTAATAGTAATAAACTCCTCCCACTTGTTAGAAATATCTGAAGTGATAAACACATTTAATTTGAATAAATCACAACCTCTCCCAGGTTTTGATCTTGAGGGGTTGTTTTCACAACATTTGGCTTCTATAGGTTTTGATCTTGAGGGGTTGTTTTCACAACATTTGGCTTCTATGAGATATAGTAACTTTTTTACAAGGATTGTTGAAGAATCTAGTGATAATGACCCAAATACCCAAAATAAAAGGGGAAAACAATCATGTAATGAAGATGTGCTCATAGAGATTAGTTCCATCACTCAACAACAACAAAACAAAATGAGGAAAAGAGGTAAATATGCAACCAATGTATAATATTTTTATGTTCCCCATACACGTAGGAGTTCCTCCTCTAAACAAAAGAAAGAAGAATCAAAGGTTAGAAGAGAAGAGATTAATCAAGGATATGTTGGAGGAGGCAATGAGTATGACTCAGCCCTTGTTAATATTGAAAGAACTCATAAAATATCTCAATGGAAGAGGAAGATAAGCTCAACCAAGAAGGATTCAAAGAATTCAAAAATCCAAAGAGATGTATTCAACATGGAAATTGATAGTACCACTGTACCCGATTTGGTAACCCTTAAAATTGTTGAAAAGATGTGAATTACAGAGGAGTTGCTCAAGAAGAGCCAATTATTTTTTAGGAATAGTCATTGACATTGCATAATGCACAATATAGAAAAGAAGAGAAAACATTTCAAATTGAAAAGGTCCAAGTGAAAAATAAGAAAGTAACTCAGAAGTGGATTTCTTAGGTTGACGACTCAGGAGTTAGACCTTCAAGACTCCTAAAATTGCATATAACTATTGAAGATTCCCTTTCCCATTCAATTTCAAAACATGATTTGGAAATATCAGGTTCAAAAGGAGAATGAATGAACTTGAGGTAGCATTAAGTCCCAAGCCATTGTTTGTATAACAAATGGCTATTATTTGCCCAGATCAAATGCCACCAACTACACTCGAGACATTTACAAAGGTGATAAATTCACCAAATTACTGAGTGGAGTTAGATTGTACATCACAGAATATATAAATATATATATAAGAAGAAGAAGAAGAATAAGAAGTAGAATTGTATTAAAAACGAGATTGCAGTAGAGTTGAATCAACAAGATAATACATGAGTTTCAAAAAGGATAGTGAACATGTTATCGTGAAGAGAGAGTTCCATCTCTTTCCATTCAGGTGGCTCTATTTTTTTTACAAAACTGTTATAATTTCTCCAGGTGTAAATTCTAACAAAGGAGTGTAAAAGATAAACATCTTTACATAGCATAGAACCTATCTAATTGAGTTTGAGGATAGTGTCCACTTCCTTCGAATGATTTTCTCTCATTATCTTCTCTTTCCTAGTGTGAAACTCTTGTTCTACTTCATGTGATGCCATGGAATCTTCAGAGGAGACTATAGTTTATTGAATTTTATCTTGTTGGATCAAAGATTGCTAGAATTCTCAATTTTCCTGTTGAAGTAAGCAAATTTGGTGAGCCTATTTTTTCATCGCCTTCGAAATTGCTATTGTCTCCTTATTGTTCCTTTGTTCCTATTCTTGGATTTTGGTCTCAATCTAGCCAAATTTTAATTTCTAAATATCCAATTCATGGTGTTGATCCCACATAGTGTCATTATCCATCGTTGTTTCACATGAGGAGCATTGGCAGGATGGTTTGCTATGCCTCCACATGGTTATGATAGTCCTAGAGCACTCAAATTTTATGTTAATATGAATGAGTAGGCAAGAAGGGGTCAATGTTGAGCTATATATGGTGGTATAAAAATCCCAAATTGATGAATGAAGGATAGAACCAAATAACCTCGAGTACTATGTATATCCTAAAATTGAAATGTACTCCACGTAGATCCATGTGGTTCAACATGAGAGAGATGAGAAGAGGGTACAACAATGACAATGGATAACCGAAGGTAGGAAATCTCCCACATTCTAACATAAGTGATACTAGGTACTATTTAAGAAATGGAGTGTGTGCAAAGTGATGAGTGTGCTAGATGGTGCTTCCACTTGGGAGTGGGCGGCGTAAGTTTGTCAAGTGTCCGGCCGATGATTTTGGCATGAGGTTTGTGATGGGAAGGGTCATATTTAAACAATATTTTAAGTCCAAATGCATAATCCTAAGGTAGGTTTTGAATTGTGGAGACACCGTTATGCATAAGTTTCCCTTGTGCTAGGTTCCTAGTGCCTTTGGAAAGTGAATCAACGTTGTTGTTATGATGGTGAAAGATATGGAATTATTTTATTATGTGGAATTTTTCCCCTTATTTGGTGATTCTTTGGTAGGTTATTTGTAAATTGTATTTCTTACTGGTGATAAAGTTCTGCTAGTTATTTTTTAACAATTAAGAGTCTCCAATTACAATGAGATATTTGATTTGTTCTATTGGGAGAAGTTTCAATCCCATGTAGAGAGCCAAGGCCTTGGATTGGTTGTTGGAAGAATGACCAAAGGACCAAGAAAATATTGTCTTATATGTTCCCTAAAGTCATAAAGTACTCCCCCCACACTTGTTGCCCCTTATGTCACATAAAATATCAATGAGAAACTTAATATTATTTCACAAGCATGGGAAGTTAATTCAAGATGATGAAATTTATCACAAATGATTATCACCTTCATGGAATATTTGAAAACAGACTTAGAACACGACGAAGATTTTTATAAAAATTCTTTAAGTAACTTTGTTGCATGGTTTTCTAGTTTAAGTAATTATCATAGAAACCAACAAAAGTTTCCTTCAAACCATAAAATAAAGCAGTTAAAAGTAGGCTAGATGGTAAGGACACGAATGTTATGAGATATGAGATGTAATTTCCACATGTACAAAGATAAATGACAAAAGAAGTGGTGAATCCTTTAAATCACTATAAATTGTTAAATACCTTGAAGGCCCGTGTAATATCCCCAATTGATCCAAGCAGATATTTTATGAATTATGTTATTTTTCCAAAAATATTTTCATTCATTCTACTAAAGACATTCTGTCAAAAATATTGCAAGCATCCTAGATACACTTAGAATAGAAGAGAACCATGGAATATTTTATTATGGATGGAGACTGAATAGAACAATCCAATGGCTACTATAACATCTACAATACATCAATGGAAAACATAGAATACAAGCCAAAAACCTGGAATCATGTCATGTTCCCCTCAACATATCAGATATAACCCTCCAAGTGCCACAACCTCTCCAAGAAGATCATTGCAATCCAAAATTGAAAAACAAACCCAAGATGAAGCTCCAATGAAAATCCTGGATGGATCCTCCTCCTTGTCTAGCTAGGGTGGATATTGCACCACCGAAATGAAACCAATAGTGGAAGGGTTTTTCCCAAAACCCCAATGAAAACACTGACTACAAGATCACTCCAATAAGATATCAAATCATTATCATGATGAGAAGTGAGGGGTTACCCTTCTTTTATAATTTTCTAACCCCTTATAGATCCTTCCTCCATGCCTTCTAGAACTTTCCCCCTTTTGACCAAATCAAATATAACCCTTATTTCTCCTTCAAATATTAGTTAAACATTAAAAATACATTGTCAATGCTTAAGTGCTTAATTATTTAATTTCACTTTAAATACATAACCTCCCATAACTAAATGACATTAAATGACCCCCTTTGACTCCCTTTTTCTTCATTGACAAGACACGTAAGTCATTTCTACTACAAAATGGGGAAACCCAAAAATGGGTACATGACAAATCCTCCCTTCCCAAATATTGTTTGTCCTCAAGCAATTCCATCATGACTTGACGCTCCATTGACTGATCCAGACTAACACTAAAAATCATACCATATTTCTTGTCCTCAAGAAATGGCATCATGACCTAACGCTCCATTGACTGATCCAGACTGATACTGAAGATGATACCAGTATCCCAAATTACCCTATAATATGTGAAACATGCTCTGCTCAAGGCGTGGTATGACAATGTTCGAACATAAGAGGCCTCCTAAAAACCTCTAGCAAGCAAGGCCACTCAGTGCTGAAATAGCTCGATCAACTCATCAATGTACTGCTTTGGTATGGAATCAACCTCATTTCAGAAAAAACTGGCTCTCTCCTCTATGTCAACTACTGCACTATCTCCTATCCCTAGGTCCCAAGCTTTCCTCATAAAGGAACCACCATGTTGATGTTGCACTAATCTAATCATAGTCATTTGACCATCATACTCACTCTGCATTCACAAGCAGTAATTCCTCAAAGGATCCTATCCATTATCGAGGATCATTCCCATCCAATATATCACCACTCTAAGATTATATATCATAGAGAAGTCTACGTGGTCACCAAGTCTCCAAGTATCAAAGCGAAATACATCAATACTCTAGTACCTCTTGTTTTCTGCAATAGTCCAAGTATCATCCACACAATCTCCCAACATATCATCCGCAAAGTCCCTCTGGGTGAAAACAAGGACCCTGTAGATGGTAAATTCATCAGAGTCCCACACTAGCCTATATGACATGAAACACCCTCTAATCATAGCACTAATTTTTAAGGAGACAATACAAGAATACACCTGACTTCCTCTGATAAGCCAGGAAATTATAAGTTGTATAAACATGGTCAACTCCTTAGAAGACCACTCCTCCAAAAAACCACTCCTAAACCTCCCAAAAGTAAACTCTTAAAATTCTAATCTAGTGCTCTCCTCTCTAATAATAGTTGAGATATCAAGCACTGTAATCCTAGGGTCCCAAACTAATCCTGGAAATGCACCACCATGATGATGCTTCATGACTCTGATGATCATAATCTAACCAACCCACCTAGTCTGCATCCTCCTCTCCTTGAACCCTAAGCTAATATCTCTTAAGGGACTAAAGCCACCATCCTGAATCCTCTCATGTAAAAGTTTCTATTGAAGTCTAAGCCTGCAAATCCATGGTTGGCCTTAAGTATGTCCTTCCCTATAGAGTAAGCCTCGACCTCCCCTCTGTTGATTTCCCAAAAATCAAATAGATCAATCACTATCACAATTATGTCGACCATCATCTGAATTAATTCATCACCGAGATGAATTCCTAGATCCCACCACCAATTAGGAAGTCCACTGCTCCTAATACCTACTAATTGTTGTTGCACCATACTAGTAACCATCAGAGTCAAAATGAGCCAATTCCCTGGTATGCCCTCATCTCATTGAATCCTAGTACCAAGAATCAACTCTATGCCTGTTGATATGTTCGGTTCCTACCAAAATGCACGAGGAAATATTCTACCTCGATCATCATGAATGTACTCGAGTAATTTGTAGAGTCAAAATACCTCCCTGGAAAGTAGCCATGTTGCCTGCGGTGCCTCATACTCATACAAGTACCTAGAATTCCCTGTCGAAGGTGGATCACACATGGCCCTCATAATCATCTCTCTAAGTGGGGCCTTAGGGGCTACAAGTGTGCAACCTCTATAGTGGATACTACCATCCACCACTCTATCAGTTGGAATCTCTGTGAGATGAACCAATACAATCTAGATCCTATCATGTGCCATAACACCATATCTCAAATGAAAGAACATTGATATGGCTATAATAATCTCTTCCACCTCTGACTAACTCGGATGAACTTTCCATGTCCTGCTGAATATATTGTTGGCTTCAGAAGATGGCACTAGATGCCACTACCACTGAATGCAAAACTAGAAAGTGTCAACTGCATTGGTCAAACCCAATGATATGGCCAAGGACTAAAGGTAATGTCTAAGAGGAAACTTGTAGGTATCCTCCTATTTGTCCTTGCTCTAGTGATGCACCACTCAAGGATTGATATCTAAGGGATATACCTCTCCATGAGGATTCTCCATCCACTCCTCGATCATAAGTGAACCAAACTCATTGATATGGCTGAAGTATCTTTCTGGAGGTCTCCCCAGGGGAAATGTCCCAAAATCCCACTACATATCATCGTACAACACTATATATTGTTGTATACCACTGCACCCCATTGTATAATCATGTGCCACTGTATCAATCCCTCTCCTAATATCAATTGAAATAGGATCCCAAAGTTATGTATCTTTGTCACTATCGCCCCTATCCATGAAGCATGGGACCACTCACTACTTCCACAACTACCACTGGAGCCTTTAATGGCCCCTCCACAAGAGGTAACTCATAACCTCCATACTTCCCAACATGTATAGAGTCAACCATCTCTGATTCATTCCTCCCCTCCTGTACCCATAAATTTAAATGAGGTTCCTCCTTTGCATGCTCTTCCACATTGTCCTCAACCTGAAAGCTCATAGGTGCAATAGGTGATTCTTCTTGATCCAAATCCTCATATGGAAGAAGAGAGATTGTGAATATGGTCTCATTTTCTTTAGTAATTCCACTTGGTAATTGATTTTTTCTTTCCTCGTTCTCTTTTGTATGTTGATATGAGGTTGTTGATTTACCACCCTCTAAACCAAACTCCTCATAGAGGCTCTTGGATACTTACTTTGTAGATCTGCCCAATATTTCCTTGTTTCATGACTTAGATTGTCTTGAAGCATTAAATTGTTGCAAGATATTATTTATTCTTTCTTGTTTCTAGATAAGTTTCACCATTAACTCTTCCACCATAGGCTTCAACTCCTCTATTGGTGAGGCAGGAAGGAAATTAGGTAACAGTCTGCCATTTATGATTCTATCCACTTATGTAACCCTTTCAACCTGATGTATGTACCTAGAATAGCACTCTCCAAGATGGAATATACCTATTATCTAGATTCATTTGATTTCTTATAGTGTCATGTTCCTCTAGTTCTTCTGTAATAAATCGTGCAACTTTTTTCGGAAAACCCTGAAAAAATGTCGAAATTAAAATGATGATAACTTTAGTTCCCAGACTTTGTTTCGACTGAATTGTTTTATTGAAATTGGGTAATTTTCTTAGGGGAATTAAAACACCCACTTTTTTTTGGCAAATTATGTTAAAAAATATTCATATCTAAGCTGGAAGTGCATGGCACCCTTTTTTTTCAAAAAAACATTCTACAAAAACACCTCAATTTTGTTTTCCCTTCTCTAGCTAAGGAAAGTGCTCTGATGCAATCAAAAGATGGACAGGTCACCAGCTCTAATTCCACTATAATATACCCAATATTTCTAGGTATATATTTTATGAATTATGTTATTTTTCCACACACATTTTGCATTCATTCTACTAAAGACATTCCGTCAAACATATTGTAATCATCCTAGATACACTTAGAATATAAGAGAATCATGGAATATTTTATTATGAATAGAGACTGAATACAACAATCCAATGGATGCTATAGTAGCTGCAATACATCAATGGAAAACACACAATACAAGCCAAAAACCTGGAGTCATGTCATGGCCCCCTCAACATATGAGATCCAACCCTCGAAGTGCCACAACCTCTCTAAGAAGATCATTGCAATCCAAAACTGAAAACAAACCCAAGATGAATCTCCAATGAAAATATTGGATGAATCCTCCTCCTTGTCTAGCTAGTTTGGATATTGCACCATTGAAACCAAACCAATAGTGGAAGGTATTTTCCCAAAACCCCAACGAAAATGATGGCTACAAGTGCACTCCAATAAGATATCAAAGAATAATCATGATGAGAAGTGAGGGGTTACCCTTCTTTTATACTTTTCCAACCCCTTCTAGATCCTCCCTCCATGCCTTCTATAACTTTCCCCTTTTTGACCAAATCAAATATAACCCTTATTTCTCTTTCAATTATTATTTAAACATTAAAAATACATTTTTAATGCTTAAGTGGTTAATTATTTAATGTCACTTTGAATACATAACCTCCCATAACTAAATGAAGTTAAATGAGCCCCTTTGACTCCCTTTTTCGTCATTGACAAGCCATGAAAGTCCTTTCTACTACAAAACAGAGAAACCCAAAAATGGGGACATGATAGCCCACCACTTATAAGACATTCTATGGTTATAACTATATAACAACTAGACGTGGATTTGGGTGTAATTAAAGCTTCATGGGCAAGCTAGTTCGATGACCTCACTAAATTTCCAAAGGATGAAATAAGTCGGTGGCTTGTTACGTTCGTAAATAAAAATGAACACCACTTGGCATTAGTTGAGTAGCTTCATTTTTAATGTGAATAAATTGAAGAAGAAATATTCTCACTCAAGGTTAAACAAGATATTATCATCCTACAAATAAATGAATACATTGAAGAATGGCTCAAGAGATCATTGGCACAAATATTTAACCCGAAATAACTACCAAGAAGGTTTGAATCCTAGGCATAAATACATGAAGACCTCAAAGTCGAAGAAATCTGCAAGAGAGAGAGAAATACAACCATCCATCTACCATTCCTTTGCAAAATCATCCAACTTTACTGGTTTTATTGGTTTACTATTTACTCGTATAGTGAATCCTTGACTTCATTTATCCAGTTGTCCTCCAGGTTACCGATACTACTTTATTTGGTTCACGGGAGACCCATCCGAGTCCATTTGGATTAATGTATTTTCTTTTATCATTTAAGTATCAGGAAGATTGTGTTTTTCTATAGGAAAACACTTTATTTGAACTTGAACATCTTTCAGTAATTATTTTTTTCCTGGGTCAGGATTATTTTTTGTCGTTTTACCACTTGGTCTACTCACAGTGGTTCATGCTATGAATGAATTTATGTTTTGAGGAAATATATTGAATATTTGAGTTAGAAAGAGGAGTACCACCTCTATAAAAATGTAGAGGGGAATCTTGATTAGCCTTTTAAGAATACCCTAATAAGAAAAGAGATCAACACCTCCTAAATCATAAAAACTATGGTGATCTTGGAACGCCCTATACACCAATTTTAATCTTTGTGATTGTTAATCATCATCATATATTATACTTATTAATATATAATATATAAGTATTTGTATTTTTTTTTTAAATAAAATGTTAAGATTTTTCTAATATTTTAATTTAGAAATAAAAATGTTACACACCTCATTTATTTCAATTTTTATTTTTAATAATTTTTTTACATATCTTATTCATATATCTCATTTAGGTTTTCGTTTTTAATTTTTTATATAATATTTGATCAATTTATACTCTTAATCATAAATATTATATATCTCTGAGTTCCTTTTTAACATCTATCTCTTATACCAATTAAGTATATATATATAATATATTTTTCTACAATAATTAAATATATATAAATATTTTATACACTATTTTTATATAAATAATATTATTTTCAAATTTTAATATTTAAAATATTTTTACTATTTT
>SNQJ01S0157151.1:0-13078 GCA_010110895.2 Picea sitchensis
ATAAAACAAAATATCGATATTATGAAAAGCTAAAGCTGTAGCAGAATATCAAATTCTGTTTGAGTCTGTATTAAAATTCCATATCCTTGTTCTCCCACGAATGAGGATGATATTATTACAAAAATAATGAGTATTTATAAGTTTTTCCACAGGGTAAAACCTCCCTGTGGAAGTTATCAAACTGTTTACAAAATCTGGGAAGATATTCCCAAGATCAACTAAACTAAGAAACTAAAATGAAATCAAAATATCCAAATATCTTCTAAACTGTCCATCAAATCCCATGCAATTTCGGATTCACCTGAAACAGGTCAGAAATAGACAAGTTAGAGAGTCTTTTATTAATAAAACAATACAAATTTAATTCTACAGACTTAGCTACAGAATCGTCTGATTCTGTAGCTAGTCTAAAATAAGATACAAGATCAGAATTGAAATTAAATCAAATCTTTTTAATAAAATCAAATTGAATTAACAACCAACAATCATTTAAAATGAATCTTTCCATTTGAGAATGCTATATCGTTTGAAATCAAATAGAATCAAAATCCAATAACCGAATAGAGAGACATGCATACTCTGTTTCGATTGTAGTCATAAATTGGGTAGACAGAATCAAAACCAAACAGTTTTGAAAATTGTTTCATATCCAATTTGAAAAGTAACACAATCAAACAAATCATTGTGTTTTTCCAACAACAAGAGATATGATCAGATCGAAACAAAATTGTTTTTTGAAATTATTATAGCTGTCATAACATCAAACGATTCACGCCACAGGTAGATTAATTCAAACAGGTGTGAGAATCAACTCATACAAAATCGTAACCAGATCCATTTGACTTTGATCACGATCATAATAGAATCGAAATAAGTGATAATTGGTTATTGAAACATGGGCAAATAAACTCGATTGGTATTGAACGAAATCATTAATTTCAAACGAATCATGACCGAGTTTAACATAGAAATAAATCGTGAAACCAATCAAATTCAAACAGAGTATCCATTTCAATACACATCCAACTGATAACATGGTCGAGCTAACAGTAAATCAATGTGAATTAACCGACTGGGTTTTAGCATACTCATTAAGCAATAAAATCCATTCCATGATTTGGGCGTGTTTGTAACAGGCTTAAAATAAAAAGCAATGTTTCCGAAGAAACAGAGTCACATTGGAAATGATACGAATTGAATTCTTGTTGCTTGAAGGTCATATGGCACAGCGAAACCATAACAATAACCTCATCAAAATTGCTTCCAATCATAGCATATGCATTATAACGAAATCGAATCGAAATGTGATACTAAAGGAATTTTATCAAAGGGTATGCGCAGACTACCGCACCAATGGAAAAAATGTTAAGGAAGGATACAAAGTTTCACTGGAATGATGATTGTCAATAAGGTCTGGATACACTGAAAGAAAAGATGGTCATTGCGCCAATACTAGTATTTCCAGACTGGGAGAATACATTCCATGTACATGTAGATACATCGACTATAGCACTTGGATCTATCTTGGAACATCCAGGAGTAGAGGAATTGGATCACCCTATAGAATTTGTGAGAAGAAAGCTATCATAATCAGAACAAAACTATAACACCATAGAGAGGGAAGGCCTAGCTATGGTCTACGCACTGCAAAAATTTAGACATTAATTATTGGGAAAACACTTCAAGATGTTCACACATCACTCATCCCTTAAATACCTAGTCAAAAAGCCAGTGTTGGGGGGGAGGGTTTGTCGATGGTTTCTACTATTTCAATAATTTTACTTTGAAGTAATAGTTAAGCCAGGAAAATTGAATGCAGGACCTGACCACCTATCAAGGGTCACAAACGGGGAAGAACCTACAAATTTAGAGGAAAACATCCCATACGCACAATTATTTTCAATCTAGATCACTGATAAATACATCGGAGATATCATTCAGTACTTGAGCATAGGTATTGTGTCGAAGGAATATACCACCGTGTAGAAGAAAAACCTGGTATTTTGGGTTGCAGACTATCAACTGATCACATGACACTTATACAAAATGGGCACAGATAGTATCTTGCACAGATATGTGTTAGAACATGAAAGACAAAGAGTTTTAACAGAATCGCATGAGGGAATAGAAGGATGAAATTACACAGGAAAAGCTATTGCCCAGAAGGTGTTGCGAGAAGGACTATGGTGGTCGACCATTCACAGAGACTCAAAGGAGTACTGCCAAATATGCAATGTCTATCAAAGGGTGGGTAAACCCAATATAAGGGACGAGATGCCATTACAACCACAGGTAACATTACAGGCATTTGATAAATGGGAAATAGACTTTGTGGGACCAATCAACCCAACACCAAAAAGAACAGGAGCAACGTACATTATCACAGTGACAGAATACCTAACAACATGGGTGGAGGCAACATCAGTGAAGGATTGCAATGCAGAAACAACAACGCACTTTCTATTTGAACAAGTAATCACTCGATTTGGGTGCCAAAGAGTTTTTATGAGAGACCAAGGAACGCACTTCATTAAAAAAACTATCAATGCTATGACTCAAGAGTTTGAAGTCCATCATCAGAAGAGCACGCCATATCACCCACAAGAAAATGGCATAGTAGAAGCATTTAACAAAATCCTGGAGAATGCACTGACAAAGATCTGTAATGTCAACAGGGGTGATTGGGATCTCAAAATACCAGCAGTATTGTGGGCTACAGGACCACATGCAAGAATTTGACAGGGAACATACCATTTAAACTGGTATATGGCCAAGAATTAGTGGTTCCATTAGAATTTCTGGTACCCAGTTTGCGCATAGCAACAATAACACATATGATGGAAAGAAGTGTAGTAAAAGAGAGACTAAATAAATTGATGACCATGGAGGAGGATCATTTCCTAGCAAGTTTCCACCAACAAGTTTAGAAAGCAAGGAACAAAGCCTGGCATGAAAGACATGTCAAGAAGAAAACCTTCAAGGAAGGCGATTTAGTGTTGATGTATGACAGTAAATCCATTAAGCAACTAGGAAAACTCAGAATGCACTGGTTAGGACCGTACGAAGTAAAAAATGTCACATATGGGGGAGCTATACATTTGAAAGACTTAGCAGTCACAGAACTCAAAGGGATGATCAACGGGATCCGAATGAAGCTATACAAGGACATTCGACCACCCACACTGTGAAAGGTACCACACAGTAATGGAAAGAAGGACATTATATATATATATATATATATATATATATATGTAATGGAAAGAAGCAAGAAAATTAAAGATGACAAAAGAAGTACAAAACAACAAAGTGATGCAGAATTGAATGTCGAAAAGGACCGATGGGATGTCGCATTAATCACACCAACTAGAGACGGTGAGGGAGAGTAATGGAAAGTATGAAGGAATTGGACGTTCATTGAATCCATAAGAAAGGTAGAATCTTCGACAAGCTTTATACAATGCCCATGCAACGCAAGGACGCAGGAGAAAAGAGATTATTGAGAAAATAGATAGACAAAGAGCGATAGATCCCACAGAGAATAGAATGAAGGTCACAGAGGTTGCATAGACCAGTCAATCCAGTGAACGATCGAAAATCACCACTATGGCACCACCCAAGCAAGCAGAGTCGACCCAGACTGCCTGAAACTCTAGAGTTAGAACTAGGGCATAGGTACAATCAGAGGAAAATGAACAAAAACCATTGAATATCGTCAATGTCGATGAAATCCCCTCACCAGATACGACACCGATGAACCCCAAAACCATGGTGGAAGAAACCCAACAGCCAGAACCTGAGGGTATGAATGTGGAGATGCCCATAGAGGCATAGGAGTAATAGAACCAGGGCACAAGAACCCTGAAGGGGGAGAAACTAAAGAACCCTGAGGGAGATCCAAGAGCCAATGGGACAGCTATAAATAAAGAAGCAACGGTCGCACCGGACAAATCTCAAACAACTGTGTGAGACCACCCATCGGAAGGAACCGTAGAATATGTCACGAGTTGGCCAGAATGGTATTTCTAGGTATAAATGATGGTTGTTGGAACCTCGATCAAGCCACTACCAAAGAAAGAAAAGAATTAGGTACCTAGTTCACCTCGCAAACAACCCGTTATAGCCCCTTTTTTGCCATGTATACCAGATGGGGTACATGTGAAACCAGACTTTCTGGGTCATATCGAGAAGCTAAAATACTTGGACAGCGATGTACTAGACATAGAAAAATTCCCAAAGTTCGCAAAGAGAGTATACTTACAGATGGTGGGCATGAATTTAGTTGAGGAATTGATTGACCAACCACTCTAGTGGGAAACAAGCCTAGAGAAAATGAAGATTTTAGGTTTGTTATATCTACCACACTAGGCGGAGGACAATACGCAAACAATTGCTTCAAAAAACTGATGGAAGTCACACATGGTGTGGATATATGGTTGAACAAGCTCATCTTAATAGACATGGATCTCATTGCACACATTACAGGTCTGCCATCCCGAGACATGGATCCTGCACAATTTCTCGATGATAAAACAAAGGAGAAAGAAATCGCAGAAGAGATGAAGAATAACTACGACACTAACAGGGGGACATGAGGAATCATCATCAAAAGTATCAATGATGTCACGACACAAATGGCTGCAAAAATTTTGTCCCGCAAACTGCTAAGAAAATTCCGCAAGGAGGAAGTCTCGGTTGGGGTCATCGTAGTTGCAACACAATGTGTCGAGGGCACCACAGTTACTTGGGAACCTTACCTGTTGAATTTGTTCCTAGATGGCTACAAGGATGCGCATAATATAGGAACATAATTTCATTACTCATGGCTACTCAAGATGATAGCTATCATGGGATGGACGAACCTAATTACAAATTCTTCACCACCAGACCCAAGCCGAATTGTGGAGCGAGGTATTTATCACTTGGTGTCGTGTTAGATGCCAAGCACAATAAAATGAATGCAACAATGTTCGAAGGATATCTACGTGACCTACATGAGGCCATTTCCAAGCTTTGGACAATAACACCGCAGGTTGTCGCACACTATCAGGACATAGCCAACTTGAAGGCCACTCGACATGCGATGTGGATATAGGAGAGGAAGGATCCTAATAAACAGTGGTTACAAATGTGCTACTGCTTCACAGAGGGAAACATTGAAATGGTTTTCAAGAATTGGGAAGATGACTGGAAGATTCCAGTCCTTACCCAAGACATACCTACAAAGAAAGTAGAAGAGGAGGCAAGGTAGGAAGAAACACAGCCTCAGGAATCCCCAGTTCCCAAGAACGAAGGATGGGCCAAACAAAACCAAATCATACAAATGAAGGGACAACTAAGATAGGGACCCAGAAGGGGAAGAATAATAATACACAGTCGACCCAAGAACAATAGAAATAGGTCAAGTAAACATAGGGGAATACACTAGGTCCCAATCCACAATAACCAGGCCTAAATAAGAGACTAGCTACTTAGATGGGGGATGCGTGCAAGAAGATGAAGGAATAGAGAACACCTCCATAATACATGATCACATAGGATGATGAACAAATGATATCCAAAATGGTTCAGGATCAGACATCTGAGGACATTAACAATGTTGTGCACCACAGGGATAGAATTCAAGAGGAGTTGGCAGACATGCGACAATTCCTCAAGCAGATCACGGAAGCACAGGAAGCAAGAAGCAGCACAGGAACGGGGCCGTCAATGTTGCATATAGGAGAAGAACTTGAAGCAAGGGAGTGAGATATAGTTCACACAATACCGCAGCTAAGTGAAACATTCCAAATTACACCCATCATGTTGTGCATGGACAAGATCGTGGGGCAAACACCCCTAAAGGATTTATATCAACTCCAATTAGTATTGTCGCGGATACCATCCAAAGCCCTATACAAATTACAGGTTAGCATTACCCATGAAGTGCAATCTTGGGCGTGCACAAAATTAGTTGAATTACAATAGGCAACGGAGAAGTGGGACATGCTAGAATTAATATGTGATAAGGATAAACTGGAAACTCAATAGGAGAGGGAGTGCGTGAATGGATTGGAACAAAAGGTGGTCAGAACTTATGAGAATATTCCAAAAACCGCGCAGAGGGACATCCTCACAGCAGCAGAGAAGATTGATCAGATTGATGCAGACAATCGATCAATATCAAAAGGAGATTGAGAATATTCATGAGAAACTCACACCCATGAGTCCACTAGAAGTAAGGGAGCAAAGGAAGAAAGAGGCAATAGAGAAACTCCAAGAGATAGAGAAATGGGACAGTGCAAGAACCGACCTGTTTGATAAAGAAACACAGTTGTGGACAAAGCTAGAAGAGGATCAACAAGTCCAGCAGTGGGACAGGGAAGAAGAACAGATAAGTGAAGCTATCCATGACCTCAAGAAGAGGCAGACAACAATGTCCATCACGAAGCATGTCAAAGGGGTGCAGGATATGAAGAAACTGTAGGCAGAACTCACCACTGCGCAAACGAAGAAAAAGGAGCGTCAGGCTCAAATGGAACCACTGCAAGAGTGAGTAGTAGAATTCATTGCACAGGCAGAGGAAGACAAGACATATATGGAACAGACCCATGAAGAGTGCACGGGGTTGATCAGTGATGAGATTATATTCCAGAAAGTAGACGCACTCAAGGAGAAGATTGTGTAGGCTCAGACACAAGCGATGGATATCAAGGAGAAGTTCCAGGTGATCACTAAGGAGATTGATGATGAGCACAAAGGCTAGGTGGCTCGGGATGAGCCACATGTTAGTGTTGAGTTCTTGTTGGAAGCAGGCCAAAGAAAAAAGAAAGTCAATTTTGGGAAAGAAAGCATGCACGAGGAAAGCAACAACTGGAAGGAAGATCAACACATGTGCATGCATGGAAGACCTAACAACGATAGGGTTAGGGTTTTGGAAATGAATTGTAATAGCTAGCAAGCCAAGAATGTATAAATATAGATACCTAGGTCTCATAGCAGGGTTGGTTTTTTATATGGTTTTTTTTAAATTCAATTATTATTGTAGTTGGCTTCTTGATATAGAGAGACGAATGTGAAAAAATGAATGCTATGTGATATTTTTCTGTATGACCTAATTTTGTAAGTTGTTGAGCTAGAGAAGACTAAGGAGGTTAGATATTGAGGGTTAGATCGTAGGATGAGGAGCCTGGTGCGATCTAGTCTGCCTCATATTGTATCTTAACCCAACTGAGAAGAGTTGTAAATCACGTGACGATGTAGTTCCAGAATGACTATAATAAAAGAGCTAAAGAGCTAGATCTTTGTGGACATAGCGCAGGGGGGGTGAACCATGGTAACACCTGTATTATGTGATTGCATGCATGTGTTTCTTTATTATATTCAGTAGACGTTGTTATGTTAAATGAATGAGTTGTTATATTCTCTGCATAAATCTTGATAACTGTCTATTTCATTAATAAGTTACAATAGACCTATCAACATACAGTTCTCATATATCTTACTCAATCCTAGGCTGAAAACACATGAGTATTGCAGCCACCCATTAAGACTATCTCGGGTGAGATGGCATAGTGCACCCTGTGTGTTGCATTTCCTTCTAGTTTACCAAGAGGGACGGTATTTTTAGAGGCCTTTTTGGAAACCCGAATAAACATGAACCCTGGGTCACTTGATACAAACTCAGACATGATAGATAACTAGCCAACAATGCATTATTAATTCTGCTAATTCATTGAATACAAGAAAGTCCGATAGTTTCTTAGCAACCTAGTAGTTAATCACTTTGAGAAAATGAACTATGGGAATCTGATGTAGGATCATCACCATCGACATTTAAAGAGGCCAGGTGGAGGACAACTCAACATCCATCACGCAGATTTCAATTTGTTTTTGAATTCCAAGGAGGGCACGTAATTTATGTTTTGAAAGGATTGTAATTTAAATCTTTTAAATGTTTTGATGCATGAGTCATCACATAAGGCCACCGAGATTTTCATCATCTTAATTGGCAGATAAGGTTGTACAGATACTGAGTATCGAATCATATCTGAATGTAATTTCCATTCAATCTAATATTCCTTAGTAGATGAATGTATTAACTATGATAGGATATCACTAAGGTAGTCTAGAAGGAAGGCTCAAGACACCCGTCAATGTATAAATATATGTATTGTATTCCCAAAGGAGGCTGTTGAATGTTATTGTTACTGATTTTGAGAGATTTGTTGAAGCTTATGAAGAGTTGTAGAGAGATGTATGGTCCATGTACATAGTTTACTAAATTAATACAAGCAGAGAGGTTTGATTCCAAATGTATGGTTTTGTGTTCATCTGAATTATTTGAGTACATGTGATGTTTCTTTATGTTCTTTGTGTTTTATATGTTTATGTATATTTTATTCATGAATATGTTTTTCATGGTTAAGTGTGGAGACCTTTGATGTTTCTGTAAGTTTCATTTGTTTCTCTTCTGCGATTCTTGGTGCAAGGAGTTCATAGTGCCTGTAAGGAGTGCGTAGGCTGAGTCAATATAGACTCAGAATCTTAGAAGAGATAATGTGAATTTATAGTGGAAGTGAAAGGAGTGCACAATTGTTTAGTTGAAGTGCAGAGAGTGCACAATTTCTCAAAGGAGAGAAAATGTTTGAGAAGACCCGTGCAAGGAGTGCATCGATACAAAACTTTCTTTAAGTGTTGAATAAGTTTCATAGGGGACGAGCCCAAGAAGTGCGTGAGGAGATTTTCTCATAAATATCTAAGTCTGAAATTTGTTGGAAGTTTGAGGGCTGAAAGGAGTGCGCTAGAGGTATGAAATACCTCAAGGAACAAAGATCAGGAGAGATAGTGGGTACAAGTGTTCAGTAGGAGGGACTTAGAGAATTTCTAAGTTCAAATATATAAAGTGATATAGGAGCACACAGGAGGGTGCCAGAGATTCTATATATCTCGTGCAGTCAAGATTAGGAAGGATAGCAATTAGAATCTTTGAGGAGGATATAATTCATTGTTTAAAATTTGAATGACTGAGATCTATTCGGGAGGATCAAGGGTCTTTTGTCACCCTTATATTTGGAGAAGTAGTGCAGTTTTTAACCATGCAAGTATTTAATACTTCTCACATTTGGAGAAGTCACGGTTCAAGTTTAAAGGAGGAATTATCGAAAATAGAAGATCTACAGTCAAGATCCATTCAGGAGGTTGTAGGAGAAAGGACAGTCGTTGGATCAGGAGGAGTTGTTTGAGGTTTATTCGATGATTTCCTTTAGACTTTGCGCATTCAAAATATTTGGCATGCAGAGAATTTGGGACCCCCAAAGTCCCCAAGGCTAAAGTGAATCATGGCCATCCAAAATTTGAGGACATGTGTCAACAGATCATGTACTTCGGTGGATCAGTACTTTAGAATAAGTTAGGAGTGGAGGAACCCCTAAAGTCTCAAAGACCTATAGTTCATCTGGGTCGTCCATTGGAGAAGAAATGCATCGAAAAATTAGAAGGTCCGAAGGATCAATACTCTAGAAGAATATAAGGAAGAGGAGGTCAATCTCTCCAGAGTCCCAAAGTACGAAGTAGATCTATACCATTGATCACAGGAGGACACATGGCAGCATATATGGAAGTCCAGAGGTTCGACACTCAAGAGGAAATAGAGCATTGTTGTGAAGGTAGTGGAGGCTAGAAGTCCAGGATTAATTCCAACTGTTCGTTGGGAAGGACACGTGGCATAAGATTCCAAAGTTTGGGGACTTGGCACTTTGAAAATTTTTGGTTGTTTTGTAGACAGAGAGAAAATACCTGAAGCCCTGAAGGCATCCTAGCTATTGATATAGAAGGGGAAATGTGGAGGAAGGATAATCATTTGGCATTTAGGTGTCGGGAGATACGAGAGGTTGCGTTGTTTGACGACGAAGGGAAATTGATTAATCCTGAAGGGAATTGATATGGACCATACATCGGTCAAAGCATTGTGGACTATTGATCTATGACTCAATGAAATTTCCTTTTTAGTGATCTGGGAGATTTGTGGAAAAGGCGTTGTGAATAAATTGTCGAATCTGGGACTGTGAAAAAGGCTGAGAGTCATCGATTTGGTGGAAGAATAGGAGCCGTCAGATCTACCACTTTTTGGAAATCGACAATTTGTGTGTTGGTGTGATAAAAGATTGTCAAATCCCTAAAAGAGTAATTTGAGTTGTCTATATCAACACTTATTGTGGACCATTGATCTAGCCACTTAGTGTTCAAAAGTTTGGAGAATTTGTGTTAAGAGATAAGAGGAATCAAAAGTCTCGAAGTCCCAAAAAATTTGGAGGAAGAAGGTTTGGCCCATGGTTTTGGACCTTGGTCTCCGAGGAGACTTTTCTAGAATTCAAAGACTCCAGAAAATGAAAAATTGGATTTGGTAATAGGTTTTTAAGGACCTATGTATTGAGATTTTGGGCTCAGAGGGAGCCCGTGAGATAATTTCAACTCCTGGTTAGAACGATCCTAAACTGAGAGGTCACGCAGACCCTGTGAGAGTTTGGGGTCTGCATCGAGTGGTATCAGAGCCATAATTATGCTATGTAAGAGAAGAAGAAATCTTGGAACCATGCCACCAAGAGGACACAGGGACAAACATGTAGCAAATATAGCCATGGAAGAAGAAATGAGGCAACTTTGTGCAAGGTTAGATGCCATGGAGATAACACAAATAAGAGAACCTGATGTTGGTGATGTCAGGGAAGATGAGAGTGAAGAGATGGAAGTTGAAGGAGATGCAAAAGGAGATGTTGCAGAGGAACGCTTGTTGAAAGCTGTTGAAAAAATGGGAGCCAGAGAAAAAATGGAAATCTCGATGTATGAATACAACTTATATGTTGAGGAGTTATTGGATTGAATAAGAGCATTAGACAAGTACTTTAATTATGAAGAGATCGAAGATGAAATTAAGGTGAAGTATGTTTTTAACAGACTAAAAGGGCATGCAACGGTATGGTGGGATGAATTGCAAGCCGACAGAAGGCACAAAGGTAAGAAAAATATAAAAAATTAGGATAGTATGGTAGTTAAATTGAAAGTTGAGTTCATACCCAAAGACTATCAAATCAATTTGTTTAGGAGATTGCAAAACTTGAGATAGAAGGGATTGTTAGTTAAGGAATACACTGAGGAATTTTACAGATTGAACATCAGAGTAAGACATCGTGAGAGTGATGAGGAAAATGTTTCCAGATATATTAATGGCCTAAGATATGAAATTCAAGAGTAAATCAATATGATGACAATGAGAATGGTGGAAGATGTTTATTAGTCAACACTAAAAGCAGAGGAGAAGTTGTCCAGAAAATAAAGCCAGTGAAACAAAGGAAAGAATCCAAGCATAGGCAAGGGAACTATCCGAGAGAAGTTCCAGAAACCCAAACCTGAAGCAGGAAAGTATCATAGTCATATAGAAAGATGAGGAAGCTCCATAGGTGGACAACATGGTGGAATAAACTCTTTTTCTTGAGGAAGAGGAAGAGGCAAAGGAGGCGAAGTGAGATGCTATGCATGTGGAAAGATAGGGCATATGTATTGGGAATGTCCTGAGAGGAAAAAGAAAGAAGGAGGTGGAGAAGCTCACATTTCTGAATCTCAAAGAAGGAATGTTGAAGCAGAAGGAGGTGGAGAATCTCACATCTTCGAATCTCAAAGAAGGAATGTTGAAGCAGAAGCAGCAGAAGATTGGAAATCCTTCATGATGAGGAAAGTTCTCTTAAATCTAGAGCAATAACAAAAAGAACCAATTCAAAGAAATAGTTTGTTCAGGACTTCTTGCAAGACCAAGGATATGGTATGCAAAGTAATTATAGACAGTGGGATCACTGGTAATTTGGAATCCACGTAAATGGTAGAAAAACTGGAGCTAGAGACAATTGCACATATGAACCCATACAAGGTATCGTGGCTACAGAAGGGACACCAAGTTATGGTAATTCAACAATGTAATGTTGAATTCAAGATAGGAGGTTATAAAGATGAAATTTTGTGTGATGTAATACCCATGGATGTTTGTCATGTTCTGTTGGGAAGACCATGGAAATTTGATAGAAATGTCATACATGATGGGAGAAAAAATAATTACACCCTTGAGAAGAATGGCCATACACATATGTTATTTCCAATAAAGGATAAGAAAGTGAAGGAGGAAGCTAGCCCAAGCATACTTCTCATGAATGGGAAGGAAATTTTGAATGAATTCAAGAAGGAACATAAGATGTTGTTTGTTGTTGTGACAAATCCTAGAGTCATCCTTACAAGTACTTCTATGGATGATCTTCCTGTAGATATTAAGGAATTGTTGGATAATTTTGTTGATATTGTGGTGGATGAGTTACCTCATTATTTGCCACCCATTAGGAGTATTAGTCATCAAATTGACCTTATTCAAGGAGAAATTTTTCCAAAAAATGAAACATATAGGTTGACACCTCAAGAAAATGAATAGGTCGAGAATCAAGTCCAAGAGTTGTTGGATAAGGGTTTGGTCTGAGAAAGTTTGAGTCCATGTGTAGTACCAACTCTGTTGATTCCAAATAAGGATGGAGGCTGGAGAATGTGCACAGATTCTAGAGCCATCAACAAGATTACCATCAGGTATAGATTCCCTTTACCTAGAATGGATGATTTGATGGATTGCTTGAGTGGAGAAAATTATTTTTCCAAGACAGACTTGAAGAGTGGCTATAATCATATAAGAACAAGAGAAAGAGATGAATGGAAGAAAGCATTCATGAAAATTGAAGGGTTTTATGAATGGCTTCTCGTGCCATTTTTCTTGACAAATGCCCCAAGAACATTCATGATATTGATTAATGAAGTACTCAAAGAATTCATAGGTAATTTTGTAAATGTGTATTTGGATGATATCCCAGTCTTCAGTAAAACTAAAGAAGAACACTTAAGGCATTTGACATTATTGATGAGGAGGTTGCATCAGGATAAGTTGTTTATAAATCTGAAGAAATGTTCTTTCATGAAAACATAACTCATATAATTGGGTTTTGTGATCTCTCCAAATGAGTTGAAGATGGATCCAGAAAACATGAGGGAAATCAAAGAATTGTCTTCTCCGAGA
>SNQJ01S0157151.1:30705-49095 GCA_010110895.2 Picea sitchensis
ATTTTGGTCATAGTGATGATGTTATGATGATGGAAAATCAAGCTCTTCACTAAGAACACTTTCCTGAGAAAAGTTACATTTGTCTGCTTCCAGAAATCATACTTTTAAAGAAGGTTCGCAGGCTACCTATATATTTTCCTGCGAGAATGCCTGATTCTCGCAGGCTGCATTAAGTTGGGGTGCGAGAGGTTCACACTGTACCTAACTGTCAGGGTGCGAACATCTTCTTAAAGAGGAAAAAGATGAAGTTCTCGAGCCTTCTAGAAGGGAATCTTCGAGAAGGATGAGTTGTCTAGCGAATGGTTATCTAAGTACTGGTTTTCCTGATATCTTGGGATCATTTCCTATCCAAGTAACTAATCTATCTTCTCTTATATATTGAGGAGATTGCTCATGGAAAAGGCTAGAAGCAAACTAGCAAGAGATTGATTGGAGAATTAGTGTAAGATTGTATGAAGGACTGATGCTACAACATCTAGAGACACCAGCAAGGTCATCAAAAGTGGTTGATTTTCTTCATGCATGAGCAAGTGTGTGTGTCAGAGCTAGGAGCAATTGAAAGGAGATCTACAACATCAAGGCTTAGGTTGTAAGTTTCAATTTCAATTAATTCAATACAGTAATATGTCCCTTTCCCATAAAGATGATGTCACTTTATTACATAACTCCTTGATCATATGTATAGATTAGATATTGAATATATTGATTTGCTTTCACTTCGATTGGTTTGTACTGTTGTGATTTGAACAACACAAGAGCATTGGAGTGAAGCTTGGAACAAAAGAGACCCTAGGAAAGCGTTCATAAGGTATGTGCATGATCCTAGTCTCTTAGTTCATTCAATAGTCTAGATCTAGGGAAAGTGTATTATTTTGTCCTGTTTTGTTCTAGATCTAGGTGGATCTAGGGAGATCAGTTTGTGTCCGCACTTACGGATTAATCCTGAAACAGGGTCCATTACCCGAACCTTTGTGTTACCGAAATTCGCTACCAAACTTTCTTCAAGGGTTGAATTCAATGACAACCATCCCAATTAATCAACATAAGCCACTGAGAATCCTATTGAAATTATCAACATCAACACTCCCCCTGATAATCCTACTTTCAAGAGACTCATTAGACAACTTAGGGATGCTAGAAAAGAAGTTTCTCATTTGAAGGAAGAAATTTTGACTAGGAGAAAGAAGATGAAGGAGATCATGGGCATGTACCATGAAACCCTTAAGCTAGCAAGGTTCATAGCAAGAATATTCCTTTCCCTCCATAGGAAATTCAAGACTCGGTATAGACAAAAAAAGAGCATTCAGTCCCAAAACATAAATCTCAAAGAAGAATTGCAACCCTTAAAGATGATCTATCCCAGAGGAACTTAAATGTTCTAGCACAAGCTGCAATAGAAAGAAATGCCCCTGCAGTAGAGAGGAGTGCCCATGCTAAAGAAAGAGATGCTACTGTGATAGAGGGAATTTCTCGTGCAACAAGGAGGAGTTTTATAACGAGAAAGTAAATGGAGAATATGACAGATCCATTTTTTAGGGTGACTACTTTTTGCAAGCTTGAAGTGTTCAAGGAATTATGATATTTTCACCTATGGAGGCATCTACAGGCTCAAAGTCCATCTACTATGGTTTTTTTTGTTTTTGATGTTTTGTTGCATAACACAGTAAAGACATAGATATTTCGTAGCACCAGACGCTACATAATCATCTACACATAATGCTATAGAGTTGCAATACCAAAGGCACTATGGAATCACCTATCCAGACACCGAATGGGTGCTATAGAATCTGCAGAGCAGTTTTGTAGGAGGGTGCTACAGAATCTATAGAGTAGTTTACAAATGGGCTCTACGGACTTTGTAGAGTATTTTATAGGAGGGTGTTGTGGAATAGACTACCGAATGCGCTATGGAATAGTGCTATGAACTGACCATTACAGTCAGAGGTTTTGAATTCATTACTTCCTCTTGACTTTCATAATTTGGAGGGAACCAAAGATCAACAAGTGGCAGATAAATATCATAATATGAGCTTGGAGGACACATGGCATTGGATAATATGCACCCAATAAACAATACATGCCATTCATTTCTTTGTTAGAGTGGTTTCCAACAAGATCCTTCATTTTAGCAGTTTGTTAGATCTGTTGGTATAGATGTTAGAATAATATCTTTTTGTGGGTAATCCTAGGATAGGAAGGTCAGCTCACACCTCTATTTGTTGTATATTGTTTTGATTATAAATACATCAAATGAATGATATGTTGAGGTTGGAATGGTTGAGAAAAGCTCCCTTTATGTAATAGTTTGACAAAAGAGAGCTATTATCTGGTTATGTATGTGACTTGAGACATTTTCATTAATAGAAGTCAGTTTCCTTTCATAATGTTGTTTCCTCTTATTCTAAAATGCTCATGATTGGATGATCCATATGAGATGTTGTGGTTGTGTTAAAATGGATGTTTGATTATAATGATGCTATGAATATTTTTCATTTTTTTAAACTTGAAGTTCAAGAATGTTCTTGTGACTGAGTTTTTCTTCACCTAGGTTCTTGAAGGCTTGATTATTATAGTAGACTTATCCACATTCCTCACTAAATCTTCTTTTTATTCAATTTTATCCTTAACCACTAACTAAAGTTAATCAAAACCTCATTTGAGTAGGCATGCTAGCCCAGATTTCTTATGTTGAGTTTTGTCCATTTGTCAAAACATTCTTATGCTAAGTTTGTCCATTTGACCTTTAATCATTTTTTTTAAAAATAAACCGGTGGAACCTGCTATATTATCAAAAAGCTAGAGTATACAGTAACGGGTGGTAACGCCAGCTGTCCTGACTTAGTAGGAAACCAGGACAGCTGGGTTTCCTGTGCCATGTGCAATACATTTATCAAAAAATATATTTGCACGCCCTGCCCGAGGGAAACCAGGGCGACAGTGCCATCAAGTTTCAAATAAGTGATCATGTCTAACTAAAAGGGAAACTGCAACAGACTAACTAAACTAGAATAACATAAAAACCTTCTAACCAGAGCCCCTGCTGAACTGTTTTCTCTAGCTCACTCGCTTATAACCCATCTGACGCCAACTTGCTGGAATTGAGTACTCCTGTGTGCATGTCGGGCATTTCTTCTTCGGAGCATTCTTTGAGAGTGCTGCAAAGAGCATGTCTATTCGTTGATCCATCTTGGCTAGACGAAAGGCCAGGTCGTCTAGCATACTGCGAAGCTCAAAGACGAGTGGTAGGTGCCAGAATTCTGAGAAGGTGGCCTGGTCCATCCGTCTCTTGTCACCAGAGGTCCTCGTGCCAGAGTTCTTTGCTATACCTGCACTGGAGACTCCCGGTGGTCGAGGCGGTGTTTCTTCCTCTTCGACAATGCAGGGTGGATAGAGGTCCTTCTTTGCGACACTGTGTTTCCCCAGGTGTGCTTTGGGCTGTGGTCTGGGCTCTTCTGAGTGTACAATGGGAGGGTGATTTTGCATTGCCTCCTCGAGACTTATTTCTTCAACAATTGCCATGGGAGGCGACCAGGGACTTCTCTTCCATCAAATGGACACCAGTGTGAGAGCTTTTTCAAATTGTCGTATGCGTTTTCGCCGGGATTCAGCCCTGTACCAGGCTGCCCCCAGGCACGACTTGCCTCTGAGACTTGGCATGGAGGAAATCCCTGGAGGACTAGGTATGGGAGGAGGCCGGAGTGGCAGGTCGGCTTCTTCCTTTTCTATCCTAGCCTAAGGTCGGAGAAACTGCTCAAACAGAATGAGCTCTGCATAGGACCAATACATCTCTCCCCTGTCTCTTATCATTATAAAATCCCATAAATCTTTGCTCGCGATCGCCATTAACACTAGGTCGATAGTGCTCTGTCGCCTGGTACCTCTGTCGCGCGTGAGAGGGCTCGTCACTTTAAGGTGGCTGATGCAATCCATAGTTCAATTAATCAGCGGTGGGATTGCGCCGGTTGATGCCATTAATTGGCGTCCTGGCAGCCTCCCGTGTGTCCTCATTTGAGCACGTGGCACCCCATCCGGGGAGAGCAGATCCCTGTTGGCTAAGGCATGGCATCTTTGGAAGACGTCTGAGTGGTTTGGGGCTTCATCCATCCAACTGGAGTGATCAGCTTCCTTTTCCACTACTTTGTTAGCTAGGTTGTTTGCTACTCGATTGGCCTCTCTCTTCACATGAGAAGGCATGATGCTGAGAGATGGAGTGAGGAGGTTTTTAAAGTCTTCCAAAAGTCCTGAGAGTCACCAACTTGGTGAGATCTTAGAAGGCATGCTCCCATGCAGAATCTTGGTGATTAGGTGAATGACAACCTGTGAGTCTCCTTCCAGGACTATATTGCGATGGCCTCTTTCCAGTGTTTCCTGTAGTCCTCTTAATGAGCCCATTAGCTCCACCATGTTATTTTTCGTTTCTCCTAGGAAGCCTGTGAACAACCCCAGAATCCTTCCCTCCGAATCTCTGGCTACTGCACCCCATCCTGTTGTTCCCGGGTTGCCTTTGGCTGCTCCATCAAAGTTGATTTTAATGAAGTGGTTGTGCGGGGGGGACCAGGTGGTGGGGCTGGTTTGGGTGGGTTTATTGATCCTGCTGACTTGGTGAATGGAGGGGAGGGGTTGCCAATGTTGTATGATGCATCGCTCATCGTGTGTGCATTTTAAGTCTTCCAAACTCCAGGGGCGGCATCTGATTGTTTCCTTGATCAGCGTCCTGATGGTCTCCCAAGTGGCCTCTGGTGGGGAGGCTTGCGAGTGAAAAATTATTTTATTTATTTCCTTCCAGAGCTGCCAGAGGATGAAGCTAGGTAAGAGATGCCAGATGTGATTTAGGAGCACGCTTTTGTATGAGATGCTATCCCAGTGCTCGATTATTTCATTTATGCTGCCTCGGTGTTGCCTAGACTTATGCATGATTTGTGCACTTTGATCCCAGACGCTTT
Source organism: Picea sitchensis (assembly GCA_010110895.2). Lineage (NCBI taxonomy): Eukaryota > Viridiplantae > Streptophyta > Pinopsida > Pinales > Pinaceae > Picea > Picea sitchensis. Next base: position 35,649 of record SNQJ01S0157151.1, read on the forward strand.
GACTGTAGCGACATCCATTGAAGAGATGTTCCTTGGTTTCTTCCTGCTGACGGCAGAGCACACATAGGGAGGGTCCAATGAAGCCTCTTTTCCTGAGATTGTCCCAAGTGAGAGCCCTATTGTGCACTATTAGCCATAGGAAAGTGGATACCTTAGGCCAGAGAGCTGAATTCCACACCTTATTCCAGATGGCCTCTTTGTCTTCGACTTAGGGGTAACTGTGGATGTTGTAGGCTTCCTTGATCGTGAAGGTCCCAGCGGTGGAGTATCCCCATCTCAAAATGTCTGCCCCTCCTCTAACTGGAATCTTGCGTCTTTTATCTTGGTTGTTCCAGCTTCCTAAGTTGAAGTTCTCAGGAACATCGAGGTCTTGGTGAGAAAGTTTCCATTGGCGCCAGTGAAGGTGCTTCCCTTGATGTTTCCAGAGGTCCTTAATTTTCAAGGAGGCTTGCGGGTCAATGGCTTCTCGAAGGGCAGCTAGGTATTCCAAATCATTCAACGGTTTGAATTGCTGCCAAGAGTCTTGCCATAGCAGGGCGCTCTCCCCATCCCTGATCTCCCAGAAGGCGTGGTTTTGAATTAAGGTGCAGTTGTGCCAAGCGATGTTCCAAATGTTGGATCCTTGGAATCTGGTGTTGTGCCTAATCGGTTGATTGTCAGGTGTTAGTGGAGCGTATTTGAGCCTCCACATACGTGCCCAGGCTGATGAAGGATCTTTTAGCCAGTGCCACCAGATTTTGGCTCCCATAATTTGGTTGAGTTTCCCCGGATCTCGTAGGCCTAAGCCGCCTTGACTTTTTGGCATGCATATTTTGTCCCAGCTCACCAGGGCCAACTTTTTGTTTGGCTGGTGGCCATGCTAGAGGAAATTACGCTGAAGAGTTTTAATGGATTTTATGACATGCTTAGGAGCTGCTAAAACCGTGAAGAGATAGGTGGGGAGGGCTTGCAGAACTGACTTAAGGAGGACAAGCCTGGAGGCTAAGTTGAGGGGTCTGAAGGTCTAGTTGCTAAGTCTGTTGGAGATGGAAAGGATGAGGCTATCCCAGGAGATAGATCTAGCGGCGGCACTCATGAGGGGGATGCCTAGGTAGTTGGATGGAAGGGAGCTCCTTGGTATGCCGAGGAGTCTAGAAATATGAACCTGAACCGGAATAGGGGTATTGCAGAAGTAAAGCTTGGATTTATCCAGGTTCAGAGACATGCCTGAGGCTTCTGTGAAGTCAGAGAGGATGGTGTTGAGAGAGAGGGATTCCCTTGTCGAGGGGGAGTTGAGAAGGAGTGTGTCATCTACGAACTGACTGTGGGAGAGGGCTGGCTGAAGATTGTGAAGAGGTAGACCCTTGAGGGATCCATCCGTAACTGCCGCCGAGATGGATCTGCCTAAACCTTCTGCCATAAGCACAAAAAGGAAGGGTGAGAGGGGGTCTCCTTGTCGGATTCCTCGAGAAGGTGAGAAGGGCCCAGATGGAACTCCATTGACTAAAATGGAGAAGAAGGTATTTGACCTTTAATCATTAACTTACATTCAAAAACCTTTTTGATGGGTACTGGGCTTATCCTCTTGCAATCTAAGGGTGACTCTCAGTGCTAACAAAGTCAATGGGGTAAGGTTTGTCAGAAGGAGGGCCTTAAGGAATCCCCCATCAACTAACATGAGCATAGAACAAATGATTTTGAAGGACCATAGTACAATATTTAAAAAATATTACATGCCATACTTTATTCCAAACTTTTATTCTCTGATGAAGATTGTGGAACAAGAAAATTTAACTGCAATGGAGATGGTTGCTAACTGTGGTGACAAGACAACAAAAATGGTTATCCCAAGATTTGTAATGAGAAGGTTTTTCACAGACCCTGAGACCAATCATATCTGTTGACGTTGTTGTTAAGAATTTAGGCATAGAAAAAATCACTCTTTTTTGGGAAAAACCAAACTTATATATCTTACAATCAACATTATCCCTTTTATTAAGAAACTCCCGGGGAATATTTTCCAGCTAGTTACCTAGTTTTCAAATAAATTCCTTATGCAAATGCACCATAGAGATGGTTTTAAAAAAAGGGGAATTATTTTTTGTTTATCTATATATATATATATATATATATATATATATATATTCTTTATTTAAGGAAGGAAGAAGGAAATAAATGAGGCGAGGTTGCAACAGGTTGGGAATCCTCACTGCTTAGTACCTCCATATCAGATTGTTGTTGAATAAATTGGATGAACTCTTCTCGGTTGACAAGTTTCTTTTATAATCTTAACTAATTCACATTGACCAAGAAATAAATACCTTCCCAATCAATGGTATTTATCTTCATGGAACCATTTTCAAATACAGTCATAGTTTCATGGGCCTAACATCATGTAGTGAAATTTCCTTTAAAGTTTAAAACTTGGAATAAAAAGGAAGGCCCAATCACCTAGTTTGAATTTCTTTTTCTAGACAAAATTGTCATGCCATTTGCTTCTCTGCTATTGTAAATGAGTGTTTTGTGGGATGGAATCTTAATGTATCTCATCCAATTCATTTAGTTGAACTAGCATTCATTGTTGTGCATCTATAAGATCCATACCTAGTTGAATTTCCGTTTTGAAGGTATTCACTTGAAATTATATGAGAGAAGGAGGACTTTTTTTTCCATACACTAATTCATATGGTGTGAATCCATTTGTGCTCCTCCAGGTAGTTATGTAGGCACATAGTGCCTCAAGAAGCCGATTTTCCCAATCCTCATGATCCCTTTGTACTGTTTTGGTCATAATTTCTTCAATGAACTTATTTGTGGACTCCACTTTTCCATTGGCATGCAGATGGTAATGGGAGTATTTTCAATGTTTGATTTGATATTGCTCATTGATGTCTTGTACCATATTTTATGTGATTTTTGCTCCTTGATATGTTACAATTTCTATTGGAACACCAAAACATGTAAAATATATTCAAATAGAAAATAAACAACTATTCATTTAGTAGCATGGAAAAGATCTTTGGCTTCTACCCACTTGGTAACATAATCAATACAAACTAAGATATACCTTTTTGCTTTTACGATCACGAGTTTAATCAATCCTAAGAAATCCAGAGCCCATTTCTGAAAAGGCTCTAGTTTTACCTGGGGTTGTGGAGGCATTTCATCATATCATACTAGGTGGCCCATTTGTTGACAAATGTCACAACTTTGAACATATTTTTTGGCATCCTTGAAGAGGGTTAGCCAATAGTATCTCAAGCGAATATTTTATATGTTGTTCTCTTGTCAACAAAATTCCCTCTGCATGGATCATCCTTGAAAATATTTAAATATATAAAAGCAGTTCTCTTCATTGACATATTCTAATAATCAAGTCAGGTATTGTTTAGAAGAGGTTCCCTCTGAACCAAGAGTAGGAGGCACTACATCAAACGATCCTCTTCTTTTCAATAGGTGAAATATGTTGTGGAAGTTTCCCTTTAACCAAATAGTTAGCCACACATTCAAACCATGGAGGTTAGTAGATACAAAAATGCACATGTTCATTAGGAAATTTTTCATCTATAGGAGTTTCTTGTTCCTCATGATGAATTATAGAAAGGAAATCTTCTACCAAAATTTTCCTCCCAGGTCTATCTAATAGAGTAATGTTAATCTCCTACAACAAAAAAAATCCATATCGTTACCCTACCATTGGTTATAGGTTTGTTCATTAGGTACCCAATGGCAGAGTGATTTGTGTGAATAAAGACCTCATACTTTGGTGGTTTTGAACTTATTGTGTTGCAAGCAAAATGATAGAAAATACTTTTCCCTAACTGTATAGTTTAGTTCAACTAGTGTTAAGTTATTTCTAATGAAGTAAATGGCATAGGATGATTTATTTTATTGTTGCCCGAACATGGCTCCAAGATCCATGTCGAAGGAATCAATTGAAATGTGGAGTGGAAGAGACCAATTTGGCCCCCCTCAAAATTGGTGCATGTGTAAGTTTTTCTTTCATTATTTAGAAGCATGTTGGCAATGATCATCCCAAGAAAATTCAGTATCCTTGGTGAGTAATTTGAATAAAGGGGTGGTTGTTATCATAAAATGTTCTATGAATATTCTATAATAACAAATATGTCCTAAAAATATTCTTACATCTTTTGGATATTTCAAAATTGGGAGCTTTGATATGACCTCAATCTTTGTCGGGTCAACTTGAATTCTAGCATTGGAGATGAAATGGAAAAGAACAATACCTGCAGTCTACAACATATGAAATTTAACATCACTCAATGAAAGGTTAGTTTCTTGGCACCTTATCAATTTTTTTATATATTCTCTAATGCTTCAAGAAAAGTATCACCATAAACAGAGAAATCATCCATATAAAGTGTCCACTGTCGTGGATCATGTCGAGAAAAAGATAACCTAAACAGCTCTCTGAAAGTGGGTAGGAGCATTACATAGTATGAAGGACAACAATGCATGGCATATGTACCCCATGGAAATTTGAAATTTTTATTGTACTTATCTTTAGGTGCTATATGTATCTGGTTGTAACCACTAAATCCATAAAAGAAATGACTTTTACATTTAGGGTGTGTCCGACACAGTCAATACAATAAGGCAAATAATCATTTAAAATTAACTGTTGAGTTCTATATAATAAAAAAAATGCACACTACCATTATTTTTTTTAGGTACAATGACAAGGGGTGAGAAACCCATTGTCTATTCAGTGGGTAAATAAACTAGGCATCTAGTAGATTTTGTAGTTCCTCTTTGACATGAATTTCTTTGAGGAAAAGATTCATCCACCTCTAACGTTTCCAAATGAGACGAAAATTCTCCTAAATGTAGATATGTTGGGTACAAGTGTCAGGGTGAATTCCCTTCATATCTTAATATCTCCATGCAAAGGCATTTGTGCGTTTTTTCAACATTTTGATTAGTTGTTCCTACTAAAATTTGCCAAGTTGTGGGTATATGTAAAAATTTTTAGACTCATATAAGTAGGAATAATTCTTGATTTTTTCATATCAATGGCTATTGAATAAACTTGTAGTGATGAGGAATTATTCAAATTATAATTGTATTGAAAATCCAAATGAAAAATATGGTCAAGAGTAAAATCAAAATTTTGCAAAGGATCTAAATTGACCAAAAAACTATGAATCTGATCTTCTTGGGTGAGTTCTTTGAATTGAATAATATGATCTATTGCAGAAATAGATTGGACATTTTCTCCATCACTATTGGTGGTGTCTATCCATGGAGTGTTTTCAAGCTCATGAGAGGATTTGACGGGGGGATATAGAGTTACATTTTTCATTGAGTCTTTGTGAGAAATAAGCATGTTCCTAAACCTACAACCAATAAATGCATTTGTGTGAACGGCTATCCATAGCCTTCCTAGATCGAGTTGAACCCTAAATATATGTTTAAGGATGAAAAAACTTATAATTATAAGCGCACCTTTTCAACATACAAGGCTTAATCACTCTTAAAGGAAACTTTAACACCATGGTACATAACTCATACAACATTATATAATCCCATGCATTTAAACAAAATAACACATTCTACACAAAGTATTCATATGAATTCTGCCATAGTAACCATCGATAGTTCGTGCTAATTCATCATACCCAGTAGAAAATCTGATAGCATAACAGGTAAGAGTCATGCCAAAGAATGTGATTAAGGCTTAATCAGATACTTATCTTTTTAGCAGTGGTAGAATCCACCAACCATGTGAAGGCCTTCCAAGAACCTCCAATGTAGACCCTGCGCTCATCATTTCATTGGGTCACCCTCAAGATGGGACTAAGTTCAACCCCAGACAAGGAATCCTAGGCTAGGTTGAGGAGTTCTGAGGGAAAACAACCTTGAGAAAATGGAAGGATTCTTCCCATGATGCCACCTTACGCCCAATACTTGTCGGACTCATTTCCCCACATGCATTCATGGGGTATACACCTTCAAAAGCACATTCCATCGGTGCTAACCTCCCTCTGCGGGTCTCGAAAGCAGACTAGATCGAGAGTCTCGAGGCACGAATCGGTGCTAGACACTCTCTGGAAGAGCCTCTTCCAACAACATCCACCTCCTCACCTAGAGAGAAATCACACACAGGATCAATCACAACTGTGCATCCAAGCCAATATACAGTCCGGTCTGCGTGGTCCCCATATCCAACCGGAAATACAAACACAACCTCTCGAACAGGCTCAACAATGGCTCGAGGCCTCTACCGATTGATAGTTCACGAGATGCGTGATGAAGTAATTCTTGCGGGGATGACATAGATCCACGAATCGAGCAGAGAAGTGAGATGGCTCTTCGGCTGCTGCAGGCTTTCCCACTGGTTCAACAATGGCCGGAATGGTTGGGGTCTTGGCAGGACAAAGCCTCCATGCATAGGTTCGATCAGTTGGATAGAGGATGTGCATAGACTATCAAAGACAATACCGGGTCCTCCTCCATTCCCACTTTCGACTTACGTGTAGAAGCGGCCCGAATAATCGACCAACAACCTACTGCCAAGAATACGATGCGTTAGAGTGCATTGAACCCGTATTGTCTTTGATAGATGAATTACATCCTGCGTCCAGCCCGGTCAAGACATGTGTGGAGGCTGCATCCGGCTGAGACCCCTTATTCGCCATTTTTTGAACCGGTGGGAAAAGCTTATTGTTGTTTATGAAATTGGTCTCACCCTCATTACGAGTCATGGTTAACATTTGTCCCCTACAGAATTACTCATCACGCATTCTTGTGAACCGTCATTGTGAGGCCTCGAGCCATTTTTTGAGCCTGTTTGAGAGGCTTTGTTTGTATTTCTAGTTTGCTATGGTGACCACGTAGAGCTAGATTACGCGTGGCTTGATGGCCAGCTTGATTTGTGATTGATCCTGTGTGTGATTTCTCTCTAGGTGAGGAGGTGGATGTTGTTGGAAGGGACAACACCGGTGTCGACACCATCTTAGCTTTGAGACTTCACGATCCCGTATGTTAGAGAGACAAGAAGAGTTGTACAACGATGAACAATGCTGGCATTAATATACTTCCAATGGCTGTAATGAAATCAATGCGATGGTAAATAGTGTATCTTGAGGAAAAATCTTCAGCTGTCCAGCTGTTCAAACCTTAGAATTCTTAAGGAACAATTCCCGGCCGAGGTATTGACCTTCTTCGGATTAACAATGGTCTGAAAATTTCAACCGTCGAGAGAATCTGCTTTGCCTTGATTGAATTCTGATGAAACAGCAATCACATTTTATGACTCTTGTTATCGTATCATGATTTCGTATATATGAGTAGTCTGGCTCTGTGTGTTCTTCCTGAGTATCTATATGTGTTTATTGTTAAATAAGGATAATGTTAACGAGATAATTAAAAAGTCTCCTTTAAGCGGTCGCTTGGTAGCTAAAAAGGTACGCTACAGTAATGTCAACATGATAATCGCATGAGTCTAAGAAAACAATCACATCATCTAATACACCCTCAGGCTTGATCTTGGATCTGTCTGTTAACTCTAAAACAATGGGTGTAGGATGAAGGTTTAAAGAAAATGGCTATAATCTCTTCATGGTCTATAGAGTCATGATATTGATGGTTCCCTAAATTAAAATAAGATTTTTTGGACAAGGTATCATTGATGCATCTTTAAGAATAGCGGGTTTCTAGGATCTTGATATTTTCTACAAATATTTGTCCTGACATGAAATCTATTGATTTCCCCACAAATCGTATTTTCATGAAATCTATTGATCTCCCCACAAATCGTATTTTTGTTGGTTTTATCTCTTCTTTTTCTGGTTTTCTTTACATAAATTTCCCTAATGGTTTTGGAATAAATAGATATATCTTTAATGGCTTGTAATAAAGAGACTTTGATGCAAACATTCCTTAATTCGGAGACCAAATCAAATTTGGGGTAAAAAAATGGTTTTTCAAGCTTAACCTTTCCAGGTAGGGAGGTAAACTTGTTAACTGGGGAAGCTCCAAATGTGAAGAAGTTTTCTTTATTTCATAATTATCATTTATTTTTTTGGGAGTTTCCTCCTCTGACTCTTCTTTAATAAAATTGTAGGAGAGTTCTTATTGAGCACATTTCCTTACCTAAGATGAATTTATTTTAAGTCTACTAGAGTGACTAGATGGGTAGGAAAGGGGTGTAACTCAACGTTGAAAGTGAGCTAAGATGCCTTATTATTGGGGTTAGGAATTTCTTGAGAAGGAAATTGTTTAGGTCTCGATGGTTTTGTGGATGGAATTTTTAGTTGTTTGGGTTGTGTGAGTTGTAATTATTGAGGTGTTTCTGTTAGTTTTGTTTGTTGTTGTACAAAGTATGAAATTTGTTGGGGATATGGTTGTTGTGGATATTGTTGAGGTAGTGGCATAGGGTATGATGGTTATGGGGTTGTAGGATAGGCATAGGTAGGAATGTTTCCAAGGATGACTGTGAACATTATACTGGGGCCACCTTTCCAAGGCATAGTAGGATCCTGTAACACCCTGTTTCCCCCAGTCTATAAAAATAACTATACTGGCCAAGTATTGTGGCAAACTCAGAAATGTGAATGTGTGATGTGAATGGACCTTCTGAAAAAGGTCGATGAATGTGAATGATATTATAATATATATATTTTAGGAATGCTGAGAGGGGGATGTGATGAAAAAGAGACCACGATGGCTGAAAAAAGGCGGTGGAAGGCACCTGGAATGGTGGCGCTAACTTCCACTGAAACCAATACCGTATTTGGACTTCACTGGCCTGGAGAACCAAGAGCGGCTTGTTGGCCCCGAATTAAATAACTCGCCAGCGTTGGTAGGTAAAGGGATCCTCATGAGTAATGAGGGATGGGGGTGAACCGCCCATCTGTAGAGTCCTCAGACTTGACCATCGTGAGGAAGATCGTGCCACACACAACCTCGCTGAAAGGAGAAAAGGCAAGAAGAGTGTGGGATCAAGGGGCAGATGCGAGGGGAAGAGGGGAACTCTGGAAAAATAAGAGTGAGTGATAATAGAGAAGAAGGAGAGTAACCTTCGTTCTCAGTCACTGGAAAATAGAGATGCAGTCTCGCAAAATCGTGGTCTTAGCTCAGGGGTGGCTAGGGGTAAATCCGTTGGGAGTCACTGAGCCTACAGTTGGGTGGAAATGAGCACTCTTCTTAGCGGTTGCATCAAACCTGGTGTTTTTCTGATAAGTGTTATATACTGTATCTTGAATTGAATAATCTAACATGTATGCTCAAGGTTGTGAAATTATGAATGGCTTTTGTATAATAATGTCTGTGTGGTGGATTATGATCGAAAAATAGTGGTTACTTGCGTATAAATAGAATGAGTCCACACGAATCACATTTGTATATATATGTATCCACTGAACTAACTTAGTTTCAAGTCTGTGTTCAGGAAATTTATTCCCTTATTTTCTTCCGGTAATACCCTGGATAGATCTCCCCATAGAGACACCCTTTTTGGAAAGCTCACCAAGAACCCAGAAAAGGATTTGAAGGCACAAGTCTTAGTAATCTTGTATGAGGAAGAATGATCCTCTTGAAATCCTGAAATGGCAGCATAGGGATAACTATCGACCGATGGATGAGATCCCGTCGGAAGATCTGTAGTCATTCACGAACATTAGATTGGAGGAATAAACGAGGGCACTAAATGCCTTAACCATTTTTCCTTTATCCTCGTGAGTAGCGAAGAAATTGGGACCATAGATCCCCAAGGCCCGTGGGAGTATCTGGACCATTGGTTTTTCCACGTCCAGGGAGCAGCAGGAGAGTGCACAATGCGGGACATATCTAAACCGTCAGATCTTAGATAGAAAACCCGATAGCCATTGGATATTTCAGGAGATGCATGAGGGATGAGTCCTCGTGAACAGAGACAAAAGTTCTGAAAGAGAAGTTGGTATTGGGATTTCATAAATCAAGAATTTGGGAGTCCCATTGACAAGAGGTCAGGCTCTCGTATTCATAAATCCCAAAAGAGATAGGACAGAGGTCTTATGATGAATGGTCACCTAGATCAGGGCATATCCAGGAGGGATAATGTGACAAAGACCATTCTGGGGAGTAGGACTTCGGGATTCCAGAAGTCCTGATGACGAGAGGTCGGGAAACTTCATAATGAAAGTCTTGAAATAACTCGATCACGTTCTTATGTTTTTCGCAAGCGCAAGAACGGATAAAAGGCGCTCGAGGTTTTATGTCAAAATCACACCACATCAAGTAAAAATTCTTCCCATAATCATCCATATTTTCACCTGTCAAACATTTCACTCATTTTTACATTAGTGATTAGGGTTAAATAAAGAATAAACATAAAAAAACCACTTTTGATATTGCAAAAAGTAATAAAATGAACAAATAACAAAATTTACCATACCATTTTCACATTTTACCCTTTGAGTGCCAAAAAACCCTCATTTACCCTCTACCTTTGGCATCGAATTCCAGGAGCTATGGGAGACCATTTGACGTGTCGTCAGCTATATTCTGGTAAGTGCCTCATCCCTTATCTTTTCATGGTTCAAAAATATTTTTTCATTGGTTAAAAATCAAGTTTTAAGTTAAATTTTTGAACCCTATGCGCTTGGGAACATTCTCACAGGTGGCCCATACGGGGCCTACGAGAATGACCCATTCTCGCAGGTGGGCCAGGGGCCACCTGCGAGAAGTTCGCACAGTGCGAAGCAGACCACCTGCGAACAGCGCAAAATCCAAAAGTTTGTGTAACGTTTAGCCAATTGCAATAATTTTTCTCATGAAAAGATCACTCACTATGTTTGTGTGTTTTTATTATGAATATTGCTAGCCACAATCATGGTTTTAGAGTGGCAGGAATGAGAGCACGAGGAGGATAATGATAATGCAGAAAACCATCCTCCAACCATTGTTTCACTAAGAGACTGTGGTCTCTTAAAGTATTTCCGCATCCCGGGCATGAGAGCCCAAGTTCGATTGTTGGAATACTTAGTTCGAATGTGGGATCCGGACCAACAAGTCTCCATCGTGGGAGCCCATACATTGACCATCGATATCGAGGATATCTATTTCTTGACTGGATTATCTAGACGTGGATCATATGTCAGTTTGTCTGGCAACAGAAGAGGTGGGTTGAAAATGAGCGAGTATTGTAACCAGTATTGTGTACCTGAGGCAGAGAGACAGAAAGGGAAAGTGGCCATTTGGGGAGTTACTGATTTGACTCTCCGTACCATTCTCTTTACCATTGCTCGAATGCAGGGAAGTGATTCTCCACATATGGCTCTACAGAGATACTTCCAGTACGCCATCGAGTGTACTAAGCCCCGGGTCTTTAACTGGGCTGACGCAGTATTACGCAATCTCAAGAAACAGTTGACTAAGTGCAGGCGTGTAGACTTGAAACAGTTTGGCTATGGGTCTCTGTTAGTGTCCTTCTTTCTGGAGAGAGTCCCAGTATTCCGTCTACAGGCTGAGTGGGATCTTCCTGGTCCGAGAGATCCGAGGATGTTACGGTGGTGTCGGCTCATGGCCCGACATGTGGCAGGTCCTATTGTCAAATATGACAATGTTTTCTTCGACTGGTTACAGACTCAGATGCTGATGGTGGACGACTATGCCTACGCTGGGCTGGATTTCAGAGGAGATCCAGATATTGCACTTCCTAAAGACGCACAGTGGGGCGACCTCAGTAAGAAGTACACAATTTTTTTAAGTTTTTAAATGTTTTTGGATTTTTAACCATACTTAAATGTTTTTGTTTTTATAGTTTTACCCGAAGACTAACACCAAATTCTTGTTGATAACACAGACGTTGGACCATACAAACCTGTTGGCAGTTCTCCTATCCAGAGACGAGGAGAGGTAGCAGTAGCAGTTCCATAGTACGTCGAGGACTATCTGACAGTGGAGTAGAACTTAGAGGGTCTGATGGCAGACGTTCCAGATATGACTCTGGAGGAGATTCCATGATGCGATCAACGTCACACTGTGGGAGTCTCTGCCTCTATGGGTTGCTTGCTCCGCAGAGTTGTTAGGGCATTAGTGTGCTATCGTGAACATCATTGATGTCATTATGTAGAAGCCATGGGGTTCAATTTTGATATTTTTGTCTTTGGACACATTTTGTAAAAACAAACTTTGATCGTTATATATATACACAGCTTCTACTGACTTACTTTACATTGTGTACATTTTAATGTGTTTGATTTATAAGTGATTTAAATGTCTATCCAATACATAATTAGCTAAAGCATCTGTCATTGTATTAAGACATCTAGGAATGTGTTGATATTCAATATGATCAAAATGTCATTCCAAGAGGCGAATCCGCAAATATACCCTTAATAAAGTAGGACTTCGAATAGAGTAGACATTACTTAACTGTAGTACTACTAGCTGCGAGTCAAGTCGCACAACCAAGTGACGAATACCGAGAGAGATAACATCAACCAATAACTCAATAACAGTGCTATACTCTGCAATGTTGTTGGTTGCTCGGCCAAGACATACACCTCATAAAGATATAAGCTCGTTTGTTGGGGCATAGATTGCCCAGGCAGCGGAAGCTAGATTCTGAGTACTACGGCTAGCACCGTCGGCGAAGCCAATATAAAGTAGCGAATACTCCGACATCTGGAAATCAAACACAATGTCACGTAAGGGTAGAGACCAGATAACGTCAAAATAAAAACTAAAGTAACACACACACGCAGTATGATACATAAAAATACAAGTACTCATGCACAAATGACTCATGCATAGTACTTATTTAAGTACAACCCATTTCTAGGTTCACTCAAAGGTACACCATCATAATCAACTAGCTCATACGCTCCTTTTTCCAAAACTTTGCTAACAATGTAAGGGCCACGCCACATAGGTTCAAATTTTCCAGCTCCAAGGACATCTTTATCTTGTTCATATAAAAGAACAAGATCTCCTTCAGAGAAGACACGAGGTTTGACATGCTTGTCATACTATGCCTTAACACGCTTCTTCTGGGCTTCTATTACAAGAGTAGCGTCACGGTGAGTCTCGTCTAATCGCATCAAATACAATAGACTTTCCTCTTCAACAGAAGTGTTGGGTAAGATTTCTACAACTAGCTTCAAAGAAGGTATTTCACATTCTATTGGCAGAATGGCTACCATGCCATAAACCAATCGAAAAGGTGTAAATCCTGGAGCAGATTTAACAGATTTCCGATACGCCCACAATGCCGAAAACAACATCGTGTGCCAGCTAGTTTTATGGATGCCTATCATCCGTCGAATCATAGTTATAAGAACCTTATTGATGGCTTCGCCCTGGCCATTGGCCTGTGGATAATAGGGTGTTGAGCTATCATGACGAAGGCCCAATTTCTCTATGAGTTCAGACATCATATAATTTCTAAAATGACTACTGTGATCAGTAACGATAGCCTGAGGCACACCAAAACGAGTGATGACATGGTTGAAAAGAAATAACG
>SNQJ01S0157152.1:8808-22191 GCA_010110895.2 Picea sitchensis
TACCTATGCATAGAAAGAATTTTTGGACTAACCAATGGATGCAGGATCCTAGAAAGAAATGTTTGCAGGCTAGCCATTATGATCCTAGCGCGCAGTACAAGAAAAGTTGGGGATCATTGAAGAGGAAGAGATGATTAACTCTTTGTTATAGTTGCAGAAGACCAGGACATCTTGTTAAGGAATTCCCTGGGAGAAACCCTAGTTGCCTCTCTTGTAAGGCTATCGACCATGAAGTACTGGATTTCCCTAGAATGATTGCTAGACTTGAAAAGTTGAATATGGAGCAAGCAAACCTTGAAGGAGATCAAGAGAATAATATTATAGAAGAACCCCAGAAAGAATCAGAGATTATGTTACTGAAAATAAAAGAAACCCTGGATGAACATAAAGATGCCAGTTTGTCAGAGATCTTCAAAGAAAAGGAGAAAATAGAAGTAAGAATAGGAGAATTCGACATTGACTATGCTCTAGATGAGGGAACACAGATGAACATTATGACAGAAAGTACTTGGGAAACTCTAGGAAGGCCTGCTATAGTTCCTTCACTAGGAAAAATAGGGTTGTTTAAAGGAAAAATGGTAACCCTATGTGGCAGGATTACTCGAATAGCTATGAGTACCCATGGAGCTTTGACAGAGGAAGAATTCAAAGTTATTAAATTTATTGAGGACTATACCCCATTTCCAGCTTTGTTAGGCAAGATTTGGATTGAAAAAGACCAAATCTGGAGAAAAGAAGAAAAGGAATCCCTAGAACAGAAGAACCAAGAACTCATGGAATTTATGACTAGAAAGATCACCTACTTGATGGAAGAACAAGAGAACAGATCTAAGCTATTGAACACCAGGGAATTGGATGTCGAAGATATAAGAGAATTAGAGGAACCACAAAAGACCGAAATACCTAATCCATATGATGAAGGAGTATTACCCTTGGATATGAAGAAAGAATCTCAGCATCGCGAAGTGACTATGTCGAGAGAAGATAAGAATCAGAATGAAAAAAGGATGACTGAGACGAAGCTCATTGGGAAGAAGGATAAGAACCTAAGTAAGAAGAGAGCCAATATCGAAAATATCTAGAAGACTCCAGAGGAAACTTTGCAGAGGAGACATCACAAGAATTGAGCTTCGTCGGGATATCAGAACAACGACATATGAAACTTCGTTGTGGTGAAGCAATATAACCGTTGGACCGATATACCTATTCGACTTCCACCCCGAACAGACAGAAAAGAATTAAAGGATCACCACCAAACCGTTGGACCACACCATAATGGATGGATCAATGTTCATGGAAGCTTCATACCTGTTGCAAGTAGACCGTTGATGAATTTCCTATTTAGCGCATCGCGCCGTGCCCGAAGAACACTTTTTCCAACTGAAGAATCGAAGCCCACAGAACTAGTGATTCTCTACAGTGATCATTGCAAGAAGATTGTTCATCCTAGTGCAGTATTTTGAGATCATCATGACCCTGATTATCTTTCCTGAGTGCGTATGTCTGACGAGCTCACCGCACTTGAGTAATCCGTCACAGAGGTCCTTCTCGATTTAATGACTAAGAGATTCATGTCAAAAAGAAGAATGTCCACCGGAGTCCAAGCATCATCGACGGGAGGAGTGCAAGCCTCCCCGTCGACTGCCCGAGCGGGAACATCTCGAGTTGGCGCAGAAAGAAGAACTAAGCATAAGGACGACATAGCCAACGCGAAATTAGTGCCATCCATCGTACCAGCTTACATACACCCTCTGAGCGGTGACATTAATAGGGACAGTGTCCCTAGAGACTTTGAATACACCCTAGTCACTGCATATCTACCAAAAGGAGTACGCACCTACCGCGTAGATCAAGACAAGGTTACAATGTTGAAGTTTTGCGACTTCAACCTGGAGGACCATAAAGTTTACAGCATGCTCGCCCCATATAAGTACTTGACGAGAACTAAGGGAAATAATTTGAAACTCATCCCTCATCAATGGATGATGAACCTCGCGCAGTTTACGTTTCTCAATGTTATGAAAATACCGCACTTCAGCAAACACCAGGAGGTGAATGCTTGTGTAAAATTGTTGCTAGCAAGTTAACACAGAGGATACTTGTGCTTATATCGTCGCATAACTGTTGATACAGCGTTGATCAATAGGATCACCGGGCTTAGCATGCAGGGCCTTGATCCCCATGAGTACTATCCTAGAAAGACCGCAGACCATGCTCTTGTGCATAAGATCAAAGAAGCCTATGGTGATGTTGAGAAAGGCACGAGAGGCTACAAGGTAGCTTCTATTGAAAGTGGCGTAGTTCACCTCGCATGCCAACTAATTGCAGGGAAGTTGGTACACAAGAATCTACCAACACAAGTATCTAGATTTGTAGTTAACCTCGCAGGAAAGTGCGCAGAGGGACTACAGATGAACTGGGTGAAGTACCTAGTGAATCAACTGGAGATTGACTGCAGATAAGCCTAGGATCAGGGGCATGAATTCCATTTTAGCTAGCTCCTGATACTGATCGCTTTTGTTGCATGGGAGCTACTGGAAGGTGCAACCTTCCCGGACCTTGATCCCTTTGAGCCATTAGCTGCAAAGTTCAGTACATTATGGTACTCGAATGACATGAGAAAGCAATGGAAATTGAATGTCTTTTTCGACGTGTACTATAACCAATTGAAAGCAGCCATAAGGAGTGAACCTCGCATAACCCTGAACACTTTATAGAGATTCTGACCTTTGATAAATTTCATCGTGGACTACCACTTTATATACCCAACCCCACGCGTTGATGAGCACCGGGAACAGCTTCAGTCCTATTATAAGATGACAGAAGATGACCTGGAAGATATCACCAAGGAATGGTCGGTGAACCTCCTTTTTTTAGCAGACCCTGCAGAAATGTCCGACATCGACAGCCCCGGAACTACGCAGGATACACCCGGGCCCAATAAGACAAAGAAAGAAAAGACGATGAAGAAGACTGAAGAAATCCAGGATGTTGACATCCTATATGTAAGGATGGCTTCCATTACAGCAGATGAAGAAGGTGATGATGAATAAGGTACCAAAACTCAGAAATTCGAAGTACCACCACCTAGGGATGAAGAAGACTCATCGAAGAAAAGGAAGGTCTCACCTCTGAAATCTTCCTCTAGAAAGAAACCAAGAACCCCTGTAACCAAGATGTGAACTGCCCTCACATTGGATGAATTTGATTTCATTGTTGCAGCAGTCAATGATGCTTCAAAGGAAATCATAGAGAAGTAGGAGGCAAAGTAGGAACAAATGTATAGCCAAATTGAGATCGCGCTCCAAGGAGTACATCAAGCACTCTAGTCTAGCCGGGAAATATCTACTACACCTCTGCCAAAAGAAACAACAAAAGTGGGAGATGAATTAGTTTAGCTCTGCAAGATTGTTGATGCAGTGGAAGTACGCCTTCGATGTGCTCAGAAATAAAAAGCGTAGGCCACCCAGGCCCTAAAGAAAGCACAGGAGGAAATTATTGAACAACTCCAAGCCGTGCAACAAGAGAAGAATGCTCTCCAAGCAAAATTTGAAGAAGACAGAGAGAAGATCCAAAAAGAGAAAGAGCAGTTTCTCGCAAATAAGATAGGAATTGAAGAAGCATTCAACAGAGCATTTCGCTCTGTGACTAGCTTAGAGCAGAAGGCTGAAGAACCCATAGAGCGCTAAGTGATGAAGTTGGTTGAAGTTATTCAGCAACTACAACAAAGGGTCATGGAATTAGAGCTTCAGGCCATACCACAGACTCCGCAAGAAGTGCGCGACCAGCGAGAATTGAATGCTCAGAGAATTGTCGAGAGGATTAAAACACTTGCTGCAGAATGTAAACAACTAAGTAGCAGAAGCGCACAGATATATGAACAACTATATGAAGACCTAGAGTTAAATAAACTGGAGTCCCAACTCCAGGAAGCAAAGCAACACGCAGATACAGTATAGGCACAACTCAAGCTCTTGTCACCCATCAAGAGGATGAAGAGATCCTAGGAACAATGCACTGCCCAACAACTCGTTCTTACCATGCAGAACAAAGTGATGGAAGTCACCCAGAAACTCCAACCAATCCAGGAGGCGCCCTACCAACTATCTAAAGAAATTGAATGCCAAGGAACACTACTAGAATAAGTAGTTGTTATAGTCGAGCAGCAACTGCAAGGACCTATCAGCGAAATGGTTGTTTAGGAATTCACTGAGCAAGAAGCAATAGCACAGAGACAAGATGAAGTAGCTCGAGCCAAGCTCGAGACCTTTGAGGAAAACTTACCTAGACCTGAGTGACTTGGGACAAGTCATAGTGAGTGTTGGGGGCCTGTTGGCCCTTGACCAAGTTTTGAGGAACACTTGGTCATATTTGACCATTTTTGTCACTTCAACAGCTTGTTAAATATGGAGCGCAATGCGAAGCAGAAATCATGGAAGCTAGACCCCTTTTTGGGTTTTTGGGGATAATGTAATGGGAAAGGGATGTTGGCCCGTGGGTTTACCCATTCTTAGGCCCACTTTTGTATGTATATATAGATGTCTAGGTCATATAGAAAAGTAGTGGATGATATATCTATATGATGTAGGCTAAGTGCCAAGGGGTGAATTTGTGTGATCAAGGCTTTATGCATTTTGTGTAAGACTTGCAGGGCCGAGTGCAAGTCCCTGTGAGAGACTGTAGAAGGATTTTTGTTGTAGTGAAAGGAAGAAGGATCTAGCGAGCTGCATAGATATTTTGTCCTATGTGAAGAGGGATTTGGATGGCTCTATGTTGTAACCTGATTAACTGAAGCTAATCTATCTTGTTGTGGCTAAGTGATGAATTATCTTAGATCTAAGTACATATTGCGATGCTATGTGCTATCTGTGAAGTATCATGAGGGTTGAATATTGATAAATAATCTATGCTAGGTGATTGCTAAGTGTTATAATCACAGATCTGTGTCCCAGCTAAGGTTGCAGAAACCTGAGTCTTGCAACCACCCCTGCCTCTACCTCGGGTGAGACTTTGTCTGCTTCGCAGGTGTTGCTGAAAGGGCCAGTAGTTAGGGTTTTATTGGTGCACTATTGTAGCATTGAAACCTGGGTTTGCCCCTGTGCCAACACTTGCTTTATTCAAATAAAATGAGTACAATTTTTTCTTTTGAAAAAAAAGAATATATGATATTTTACAGAAAACTATAGTATAAGCATGACATTTTGTAGAATCAAGGAGACTAGACAACCCTAGTTTTGTATCATGTATGCTTGCAGAAACAAGGTTTAGGATATAAAAGTACAAGATTAGTGAAATTACCAAGTGTAGCATTTTGAAAAGTTGCATGTAGCTCATGCCAATCTCCAATTAAACATAAATTTTTAGAAAGGAAAACCCTCATGTGCGCTACTCCCATGCATTTATATGCAAGGGAAATGCCTTCCATTTATTTTTTTCTCTCATATGTCGAGGCACAAAACTTGTAAATAAAATATAGAAGCTACCCTATCAATATTTGAATCAACATAACTATATTTCAGAACTACCTCAAAAATTGTCCAAAAGTATAGTTTATGCAGGTTCACATCTAGCTTAGCTAATGATAAAATAACAAGAATCAAAACTTTCATCTCAAACTTTATGTTGTTATGGGACTTACTCAAAGAGCCAGGCAATATCTGTGTATAACCTCATAGACTGAGTTATTTATCCACGCTTTTCATTCTCAGCATTGGAAGGCTCCAACAATGAAGCACCATAAAGAAATTTTAAAGCGGCTTTGAAGTAAAGGCCTGTGATATGATTTTCACTATCTCCCATAGCTTTCAACATCTATCTCCAACTACATTAGACTCCTAAAACAATTATAATTTTAAACAAATTGCTTCAAATCACAAGTAGGACTTTTTAAGGCTAGGTGTGCATCAAGTGAGAAGGCTTATTAATATCAATCAAACCTTCAATCTGTTTGCAATGCGTTTCAGATCCTTGGCCTCTTTTAATACAGTGTTTCCTACAACTCGCACAAGTTTTCTCCTAGCAGGACCTGCAACAAATGCTCCTATAGGATCCCTTCCCTCAATAACAATAGATGCAAGAGGCTTCACACTGCATATCAGTGCTCCATCTAAGTTGTCAACTTCGCTTGATTCTCTGACTACTATTGGAAATTCACCACTAGAGCCATCGATTGCTACTCTGGCCTTAGTCTTCCTAAGAGGTGTATGTACCCCTACCTCACCTTCATTCTTGCGCTTTCCTTGTCCCACATTTCCCTCTGTTAGAAAGGATGAAGAGGTTATTGTGAGAGAAATTTCAGGATAATTAACTTTGTTACTGTCCAATTAACGACCAAAATGATAGGACAAGTTTGAAGGAAAATGTAACAAGTGAAGAAAATTATAGATAAATAGAAAATCACGTAGAGAAGATTCCCCAAGTGGCAATGAAAACAAAAGAAAGGATTTTCAAACACATACCTCTATTAGAGGCATTTTGTTTCAGATTCCATTTTTCTTCTTGTTTGTATTTTTCCAATTCTATTGCAACACCGCTCCCCTTAATAGCTTGGTGTAATATACTTGTGCTCACTTTAACTTTTTCTGGAAGCTGTTGAACTACATCAGTTGAGCTTTTGCTCTTAACAAGCGGCTTCACATTGCAGATCAGTGCTTGATGCAAGTTATCATCTTTGCTTGATTCTTTGGGGACTTTTGACAATTCACTATTAGAGATATCAATTGCTACTCTGGCCTTAGTCTTATTAAGAGGCTTATGTACCCCTGCCTCAAATTTATTCTTGCACTTTCCTTGTCCCACATTGCCCTCTGCTGCAAAGGATGAAGAGTCCCTGTCAGAAAAATTCAAGATAATATAATTTTATTACTGTCCGACAAATGACCAAAATGATAGGACAAGTTTGAAGGAAAATGTAACAAGTGGATAAAATCATAGATAAGTGGAAAAGCACATAGAAAATATTTACCAAGTGGCAATCAAAACAAGAGAAAGGATTTGCAAACACATGCCTCTATTAGAAGCATTTTGTTTCAGCATCCATTTTTCTTTTGTTTGAATTTTTCCATTCCCATTACAACACCATTTCCCTTAATTGCTCGTTGTAATATGCCCATGCTTGCTTAAACTTTTTCTGGAGGCTTTTGAACTACATCAATTGAGCTCTTTCTCTTAATAGAGATTTTTTTATTCTTTTTTGAAAGAGGACTTGACTGGTTCATTGGGCCTGCAAAATTCATGAGTTGAATCCTTAGTTGTCCTTTCTTACCAATGATGGAAATCACACTTGGATTTAACTTATATCTTGAATTGGCTCAGCGTGGTGAACCAAGTCAGTTCACCAGGTAAATACACAATGTAGGTAGGACAACAGGTTATAATCCATAAAGGATAATATATTAAATAATAATGTATATGAATATGAGATGATGAGTACAATAAGAATGAGGGCCTTATATACCCACGCAAGGGTGCCCTTTCGTGAAGAGACGTGACCTTTAACTGGGAAGGTGTCTCTTCATTATTATTCATTAGCTATTTATGATGTATTTATACTTGTTATTATATATTATGTTCATAACATTGCCTTCCCCTTAAAAAATGTTTTATCCTCAAAGCATACTTATGGAAGACTTATCTCTTTCTCTGACTTGTAATATTGTCTCCTTATTCTTTATTCCTGAATTAGTGATCATTGAGGACTTGAAACGATAGGATCTTCTAAGAGTTTAGTAGAATCATCAAACTGTAAGGGAGTCTTCCCACCCTAAATCGATCTTCTGCAAAACTAGGCTTCTATAAGGTTCTTGTAGAAAACTTGATGTATTTCGACTCCCTTGATAACTTCTACCTTGAGCATCATTTGTAATGGAGGTAATAATTTTTTACATATTTTTCATTTGTTTCTGTGGATACCTTGACTGGTTGAAGTATCTATTTTTGTGATTAGGATTTCTACAAGGCATCCTTGCAATCTGATCTTTACTTCGTGTACTTATATCTTCTTCTTGATTATCTTTTGGAATTAAGTCTTCTTCATAGCTCTAGCTTGATTCTACTTGGATATGTGAAGACCTCTTTACGTCAATTGAATTTGCAAACTTTTGGGTTGTAAGGTTGATTGGGTCTGTATTAATTNGTTCACCAGGTAAATACACAATGTAGGTAGGACAACAGGTTATAATCCATAAAGGATAATATATTAAATAATAATGTATATGAATATGAGATGATGAGTACAATAAGAATGAGGGCCTTATATACCCACGCAAGGGTGCCCTTTCGTGAAGAGACGTGACCTTTAACTGGGAAGGTGTCTCTTCATTATTATTCATTAGCTATTTATGATGTATTTATACTTGTTATTATATATTATGTTCATAACATTGCCTTCCCCTTAAAAAATGTTTTATCCTCAAAGCATACTTATGGAAGACTTATCTCTTTCTCTGACTTGTAATATTGTCTCCTTATTCTTTATTCCTGAATTAGTGATCATTGAGGACTTGAAACGATAGGATCTTCTAAGAGTTTAGTAGAATCATCAAACTGTAAGGGAGTCTTCCCACCCTAAATCGATCTTCTGCAAAACTAGGCTTCTATAAGGTTCTTGTAGAAAACTTGATGTATTTCGACTCCCTTGATAACTTCTACCTTGAGCATCATTTGTAATGGAGGTAATAATTTTTTACATATTTTTCATTTGTTTCTGTGGATACCTTGACTGGTTGAAGTATCTATTTTTGTGATTAGGATTTCTACAAGGCATCCTTGCAATCTGATCTTTACTTCGTGTACTTATATCTTCTTCTTGATTATCTTTTGGAATTAAGTCTTCTTCATAGCTCTAGCTTGATTCTACTTGGATATGTGAAGACCTCTTTACGTCAATTGAATTTGCAAACTTTTGGGTTGTAAGGTTGATTGGGTCTGTATTAATTTCCTTATCCATAATCGGGTTTTTTTCATTTGAATATTTCTCTATCTTCATAGGTTCAGTCATTGTCTCTTTATCCAACTATGATTCCTTATTGGTAAGTTGTTCTAACTTGTGTTGTACCATCTTCTTATCACACTTTATCTTCTTAATCTAGGTGAGAAAACTTTGATTATGGGCTTTTAGGCGACAATTTTTTGTGTCTTTGTCTATGACGATTTTGTCACATTCTTTTTGGATCTCAAGTATTGACTATTGTTTGTCTGACAGTAGTATTTTGGAGATGTAATAAAGATCTTTTGACGTAGATATTGAATCTGACTTCACTAAGATGAAATGTAATTTCATTTTTTTCTTCTTGTAAGAAAACACTAAAAACTTTTTCTCAAGGTTTAATATTAAGCTACCTGTTATCACACAGTTTGTAGTTAGGATAAATATAGATGTGAAGAGGAAAATTGGCGTAACTTGAACCAATCCCACCCAATGTCACCTCTATGGGAAGGTTCTTTATGTTTAGGGAGGTAAGGCCCAAGGGAGACGCCCTCGGTGACCTGGGGTTTTAAGAAGGCAAAGGATTGTAAGACAAAGGTAAATTTCCCCCCCTCACAAGTCACCACTGAGAAGATAGTCCGGATAACAGCAAATAAAGAGAAGTATAACCCAAAAAGAGATGCACCTTCTCGAGACAAAGAAACAAGAAATAGGTATATGCAAGCTTACTCACTTGGTTAGTACTTCATGTAATCAATGACTATCTCATGTATAAGCAATTGAATAATGAATTTTGATGAAGTCAATGTTTATAAAATATCAATGATAGACAATGTCACTTCTTCAATAAATGCTAAGAAAATGTGGCATTGAATGTAACAATCAATACTTCATTCAAGTAATGCCCTTAGATAACCATTCAATTGCTCACAGGTAAGAAGATGGCTACACAATGATGTTAATAGCAAGAGATGATGGCAACATTCAGTTAGTAGGGTTAGTCTTAGGCTAGGGTTAGAATAGTTAGGGTTTTGTTCAAAGTATTAAGAGTTTTTTTATCATAGTACTCACAAGGTAGGTCTTAGATCAGTGCATTCCTAGGGTAAATGGAGTCAAAAGGAGGACGCAGAAGCTGAAGGATAAAAAAAGATAGTAAGACTAAGGACGAGAGGGTCAAGCCTTGAAGTGTTGCTACAACAAAGCCTCAAGGTCAAAAACCTAGGGGAGAGAGGCTCACTTTAGTGTAGGGGAACTAGGCCTTAGTTCTCTCTCCTCCTTCCTTAGGTCAATGGAAAAAACAACTAGCTCAGAAACTAGCATAAGACTAAGACAAGAGGTTTTGCAGGCAACGTGTTGCTATGGCAAGGCTTTACCAATAAACCCTAGAAAAATCGGCTCATCAAAGTGTAGAGGAACTAGGCCTTGATGCATCCTCTACTTCTTAGCTCAGAAAAGTAAAATGGCTAGCAAAGAAGAGGAGGATAAGAGTGTAGCTAAGGCTAGGCTCTTTATCTCTTCAAATGATGGCTAAAAATCTTGATGGGGACATGAGACAAGGACCTACAATGTGTGCTTGTCACTTAAGGTTTATTCAACAAATAATAACAATATATGTAAGAAATAACAATACAACCATTCAACTAAGAAGTTTTTCAGATATTCACTTACTTTCACCAAGAAATAGCATAGCAAACCCTAGTTGTAACACCTTCCATAAGGAAATATGCCAAAAATGCCAATAGAAATCCAAAAATGCCTTCCTTCAACAAGTGTGCCTCACAATTTCAGCCAAGAACCCAAGTGTAGTGCAAATTTCAGACCTCACTAATGAGTGAGTGAGAGATGATGAAAAAATGAGAGTAAAAACCCTCAATTTATATTGTACCATGACCTAATTTCACTTTTAGGTCATAAAAAGGCCGACAAGGAAAAAATACTAAAAATCATATTGTTTTACATTAAATGTTCAAAATTAAACCCTAATCAAGCTAAAGAGAGACGGCATGCCCCTTTTAGGGTGACGTTAGCCCCTTCTAGGGAAAATGCAACATCCTGGAGAAAAACATTAGCCCTCCTTAGGATTCTCCAACCTGCCACATGTGCCAACACTACCAAATCTGCCTCCCAAGATGTCCACAAGGCTGGATGATGTCATGATCATCATGGGTGACATCCTGGGCCTTCCAGGGTCAACGTTCCAATAAAGGAGGCACAACCCCCCTAGGTCAAGCTCTGTCAGGGTGCCTTTGGTGGAATGTCCTTCTCTTCTCCGGTGCAAAGCCTATGACCATATTTGTCCTGTCTGTACCCCCTGACGAGGTCCCATCATCCATCTGGTGGGATCTTCAGCCCCATGTAGGTCTGAACTGATCATCTCCCCATGTGTGTCGGTCCAACATGGTACCTGTCCGTCGGGCATGATCCTGCACATCAACAGCTATGCCCTCCATGGGATCATAAGTCATAGGGATCATGGCAATGTCAATCACATCTCATCATAAATATTATTAAACATGTGCACAAAACCCCTATCATCCTATTTAAAAGCTCCAAGGCATTATACAAGCCTGCAATACAACTTTGGGGAAAGCGACAGGGCATCCTATTGGGCTAGTGTTCACTAGAAAAGGAAAGTTTCCATAAAAGACTTCATCTGAGCCATGCAAGTGGGTGATGTGGATAAGGGATGTCCAAGCAAGTGGGTGCAATGAGAGAAGAGGGTGCAAAGCTTTACTTGTGGGTGCCTTTGTAGAAGGTGAGTTGCACCTGTTCTGGATGCAATTTTTTTCAATCCCATTCATGCCTTTTATTCTTTATTCTTCATTCTATTATTCCTTATTGCTTTTTCTTCAAGAGGCTAATCAAGGGACACTTCCCTAGCACGGTGACCAATGGTGACAGTGTTATCCACAAGTACTTTCACATAAATGGGAAGGTTGGCTCGTGATGAGACCCTTTTTCCCTTAGCCATGCAACCAAGGGTCAATACCCTGACGTGGTAAATAACTGGTTGTAATGCCATACTGCTAGGTACCCATGGACCTAATAGGTTGACTCATGATGAGACACCCTATCCTCTGACTAGGTCTTGTTTTATTATTTTACGGGTCCCTCTTGTTTCTTGTTGAGAAGCCTTTTATTGCTTTCTCGGGGATCCCTGGGTGAAGCATCTTGAGGTTTTATTCTAAGGATTTTATATTTTTCTATCTTGCTTTTACCTTCTGGGCCTTTAGCCCCTTATTCCCACTAGGTAAGGTGAAAATCCTCAAATGATAGGTCAACCCAGTGCCTGGACAAGTGTAATGGGACAGTTGAGCGGGAAGCAAGATGAAAAGGTGGTGCTATGATGGGAGTGGACGATGGATTTTAAGTAATTCCCCCAATGGTAAACTAGAACCTATGGACAAAGGCTTACTTGGGCATCCTGTCAATTTCCCCAGACATGGTCAAGTGGGCAAGTACAAGATCCAATCATTTGTTAGAAACAAAAGGAATTAAATGCAGATATTCAAAGTTTTTGAAGATCATAGTGACACATACCATGATACCCGGACTCATTACCTCATGGAGCAAGAACCATCTCAAACACAAGACCAAGAAGATGGTGATGGATGCTATTGTTGCTGACGAAGTAGAGGCGCTGAAAGGGAGAAATGATGGGCCCTCCAGGGCCATGCTAAAGTCGATCCGACTCTCGGTACTCCATGTCTAGGACCTGTGGGCCTCGAGACATGATCTCCTAGTTATCCCTAAAAGTGGGGGATAACACTACCCAACGTCTCTAACCAAGTCGAGCTGAGGATTATATCAACCTCTTTTTCATACATAGTTGTAACCTCGAAATTCGATACGAGTTTATAATCTTCGAGTGTCAACGGTAAGTCTTTGATGTCATATTTATGGCCAAAAAAAAGTCTTTTGTTTCGATTACATTTGTCTTTGGAATTATTAATTGATTCACCAAATCCATACTTATGTCATTTTTCTTCTTATCTGGGAAAAAGTGGATGCTAACTTCTTTTTCTTGAATATTTCCTCTAAATGTTAATAATCCGATGCATCTAGTTAGATGATTCTTACCAAAAAATATTCCTTCCTTAAAAATCTTTAATTTGAATTAACCTTATAATTATTATAATATCCCTTTAATAATAATAAGACTTAAACTTCTTGACTTAATAGATATCTTCCTCTAATATTCCTTTATACTCTTTTAAGAAAATAATCCTTGATAACTCTTCTTTTTATATATATATAGAGTTCAAAAACTTTGAATATTTTCTTATACTTTACCAAAAGTAATTTTATATTCACTTAATATCTTTTTTTTTCTTGGTAATTATTGAAAAATAATTTAATATTACCTTCACACTTTCCAAAATAAATCTTTTAGTTATACTCCTTCCTTAACTCACGAAATTTGTGAACTTTTAAAACAACCTCTTTTTTTTTGACTT
>SNQJ01S0157153.1:0-22191 GCA_010110895.2 Picea sitchensis
TCTTTTTATATTCAATTTTAAATAGTCTCAAAATGAGGTAATGTGTATGTGGCACTAGTGTAGAAATTTGGCAAGAAAAATGCCTATAATAAAACAATTTTGCTCATAAAATATAGTTAATATTTATATTTGAAAAGAAAAATTCTTGTCCCTAAAGACTTTTTCTCATAAAATATAATTAATATTTATAACAATATGTGAAGAAAGACAAAAAAAATTGATTAAATATTAATAATCATACCATTAAAATTAACAACTTTAACTCAAAAAAATATTTTTGTAATTGTAATTTAAATAACATATTCACCTTCTCTAATTTAAAAATTTACCAAAGTTTAAGATCCAATATAAAAACATGATTTAATGAAAAACTAATTGTCATCTCAATCTAATAATTAACATCTAAAAGTCTATGTAACAACTCCACGCAACCACTCTAAACGTATTTCAAATGTTTTCATGTAATGATGGATAAGAGAACATGATTTAAAATTCTTGAACGTGTAATGATGGCCCAGAGAACACTTAGTTTTTGGTCAATTTTATAATCATGTAAGAATTTGATAAATAGTTGTTCTTTTAAATTCTTTCTTTAGAAAATCTAGATGTGTATAACAAGAGTTTTCTAAATTGCAATCCCAGGATGGAAGGAGCCCAACATCAGTTATTTTTTCTAATTATCGGCGTGTTTACATAGTTTTAGATCTTCTGAATGAATCCAATTTTATTAGTTACATCACATATTGTTTCTAATACATATCATTTTATAATTATAACCACTAAACCTTATTAATTCCAATATATCTTCTTCTTTATAACCATTATCTTTTTTGTTGGTTATTGTAGGACCTGTGGTTTATGGAGTGTAACCTATGGCTTGAAAGCGTGACTCAGGGGCATCAATCCATCAAAATCAGGAGGTTTCACCAACACAGAGCCACACCAATGTAACATGGATTTAGTTTTTATACATGAGGTTTGAATCATTGACTTTAACAAGCTCCTGAGTGGCTTAACAACACACTCTCTAATCTGCAGAAGGTGATCCTACACTACCGAGGACAACAACTATAACCATTATCCTTCATAACCTTTTATCCTTAAAATTTATCACTACCAACAAGTAAACATTATAACCATAACCATTATCCCTAGTATCCCTTTAGAATATAACCCTATGACCATGAAATGTTAATGCTTAAATGCTAAGATTTATAGCGTATATATATATATATATATATATATATATGTTCATACTCCATATGACCCTTAATCTATGGCTTATATTCCATAGAATTATAACCCATAACCATTATAATCCATCACAGGCAATCCCTAATCTCTAGAGCCTTAATGTGACAATAACATGTTAATACTAGTGAGGCCTATAACCTTTTAGAGTTGTAACCCTTAACACTTAAAAACCTTAAAAATACATGTTCATACCACTATAACTGCTAATTTATGTATTCTTCAAATGCATATAGAACTAACCTTTTTTCAAATTCATTTAACCCTTATCTTATATATCTATTATTTGACCCATATTGAAGTTCTATATGCCAATATAATAATTAGAATACAACCACTATCATCCATAACCTATAACATAACTTATATAATGTCTAGTTCTTAACCCTAATACTTAACCCATATGGAACATATATCTCTTCACATATAACATAACTTACATTTTTGAGAATTGGTTGTTATTTCGATTGGAGGATTCCACATCGTTGATTGGGGTCAATCCCAGACAAGATCGCTTTATAGGGACTCTTCATGTGTCCATAGGTATAAATCCAAGATGAATGGTTTTACCTCGTTTACCTCAGAGTATGTGAAGGAGGCACTCGAGGGTTTCCCGTGCTCTTGTTTTAGTAAAAAAAATACATTTTTGAGAAACTATGTAGTTGCACGTATAACTCATAATGTATGAATCTATAAAACCTAAAATATATAACCATTGTAACCCTTAAAAAATTATTATCCCTAACTCCTATCCCTTCCAAACCATAAGTATAACTGTAACCCCTAATCATATAACTTCATCCTTGACACTTGCCCCAAACCTTAATCATAAACCATAACCACTTTCTATATGATATTAGTCATTTTCTAACTCTCATATGCCAACCCTAAAATATAAACCATAATAGTAAATCACCAAGACCTTACACCTATGATGTCTAATACTAACACCTCACTCATATAAACCCATTACCCATATCTCCTAATTGCTAATAATTATAAGCTCTTATACATATAAACTTTATGTATACTCTCTAATTCCACTTTAACTAATGTCACCACAACCACCCTATACATGTGATGTGTTGTAAAAATTGAGTTGAGAATTGATGTCAACCTAGAATAGTCCATAAACCCTCTAGAAATTGATGGGTTTACTTGAAAGAGTTTCCAAAGTGGTCCCCTTTGTAGTTCTTTAATGGACCTCCAGAGGAAGACATGAAGAATTCTAGAAGAGTCTAAGTATATGGTTGATGGTAGAAGCCTAAATTGTGGTCATGAATATCAAAGTTAATTGAAGAAAAATAACATGAAGAAAATTTAAAATGCATTTGGAACCATCATAGATTGATAGTCCTCATCCTTGTTCATCGATGGTGTCTCATTGCCATGGTTCCTCATGGTTGAGAAGTTCTTCCCTCTTAAATAAAAATCCCCGATGTATGGTCAACATGCCCCAGATCTAAGGTCAAATAAGTTTCGAGTTGTGGACCTAAGAAATTCAGTAAGGAAAGCGTCATTACAAACAAAATTCATGGAGTCAACTCAAATTTCAAGTAAAGAAGTTACTTGGAGGGTATAATACATCATGAACCTCTCATTTAATCACCAAGGATGTGATTTCTTAGCAAAACTGAAGTAGCAGAGTTGTGAGAAGGAGAAGTCTTGGAGCTGCAGATGGGAGAAGGGTTTTTAGAAACCCTATTTGAGTATACCCTTTTTGAGTCAGGTATAGGGAATCTCTTGAGGACCTTGTAAGTTGCATAGGACTCGCCATGTGAGGCCCTGCTAGTTTCCCAATTCAATTCAGTGAGGCTAAAGATAAGTTTGAAGATGGTGCTATCTTATTGATGCTGAAGCTGTGGAAGGTTTGATGATCTAAGACCTTCTGCATATGGTTCTTTACATGATAAAATGTATTCTTTTCTATATGTTTTGATGTGCATATCATGGAGATTTTGGTATATGCTTGATGCATATCTTGGAGGTTTTGGAATATGGTTTGAAGGGCATATCTTGGAAATGTTGATATGTAAGGCATGTCTTGGAAGTTTTGACGTAGCAGGGAATTTCTTGGAGGTTTTGGCATGGTTTGATGCATATCTTGGTGATATTGGGGTATATGATTTGGGGATATTCTTGGATATCATGGAATAGCTTTTATTTGGTTGTTTGGACAGATCTATGTTGATATGATGATGATGTATGGATATCATTTAAAGTAACAATGATGGGTTTATTATTTCATTTATACTTTCAGGAGGAAGAAAGTGGAAAGGAAAGGGTGTTGGGAACCTCCTTTATGGAAGGTTGGAGTTGGAGAATCTGTGGATTTGGAGCTTCCTTTTAAAGTTGGATCATGTAAAACCTTCTAATAGTTAGGAGCCTCCATCAAGTTGTATTTGGAGGCTATGGAGTTGAATATTCCTTCATGTTGGAGACTATAAACTTCAGGGTTGATTGTAATGTACCTCAATTTTTTCACAAAAAAAAAATCTATGGCACGTGTGTCTCAATTTCAGTGTAGAATTCTACATTAATTGAGAGGAGGTAATATTAATTCCTAGTATAAATATTTGTGAGGTATCTTATGTTATGACTACCACACGATGACATTTTTAGATGGATCCCAACATACATTGAGTAGAAAATTATATGAATAATTCTCTCATAATTACAAACAATTCCCTTGGAGTCTCAAACTATAAGTATATCTATAGATTTTTTAGACTTAGGACTTATAGTCCAAATCTCTCCTTTAAACAAGAGCTTCTATGCTTGTGTGCAAGACTATCTCATTTGACCTTGAAACAAAATCCATATACCACATATAAAGTAATGGGGTCGGTATTATACCTTTTAGTAGAATATAAGTGGCTTAACATAAGATACTTGGAACCATTTGGTATGGTCAAAATCATTAAAAAGCATATAGATGTCAACAGTTGTAGTGATCTTCCGATCACCCGAGGGACATTGGTTGTGTGAAATGAATCCCACACTAATCCTCGTTTAACTTTGTCTTAAGTAAGCGATGTCTCAATGAAGTCTTCATTTCAACGATATATTCTTGGTAAAATGGTTGAAGTGTATGTTAACTCTTAGTGTCCTGTGGCTTCCTCTTAACCTATGATTCTTATTCTAACAGGAGAAGTATTCCCCACTTGTCAGAAATGAGTTAAAGATCTGCACCTTGTATTAATGGGGTCTTGTGTGTGTGAGTTTTGATGGTTTTCACCTAACCTTTCCTTCAATATAGTCACACCAACTCTAACCCATCACATGGTCAGACAAACCTTCATACCCTCATCATTTAATATGTGTAGTAAGAGATCCTCTTAGGGTTAAGTGAGTATTCTATTGTCATTGTGAGATTCCTCGAAACGACTCTACATATTATTTTCTCAGTAGGGAAGACTATCAATTTGTAGGATTTTACCTAGTGGAATAGACATGGCTATCCATCCAACCTGGTAATTTTATGATACTACTGTAATCTACTAATTAAATGAAAAACTTGGGGTTTGATTCTGATTAGGAAAACCATTAGAAATTAGCAGTATGATTTTGATTTACTTTCCCATTATTATAATTGCTTTTAGTAACTTTTGGACTACCCATTCTTGGATAAGTAGATACTTATTGTTGTTTTCTTTCCTCTATCTTCTTGAGAGGGATGGAAGCATCTTGTTCCCTCTCATTTTTAAAATTTTGTGTTAGTTCTTTGTGTATTTCAATATTAGGGATTTGTTATTTTGTCTTACATTCTTTATGGTCCCTCTGTTGATATGCCTTGCGGCCTGGAATTGAAACTCTACAAGACTTTGTGGGATTCTAGTTTGGATTTTGAAGTTTCACACTGTATAATGCATATTATTTTACATTTCCTAAAAACAACAGAACCCACCCTTCTGCAGTTTCATCGGGCCCTTAACTGATCCTTACAAATATAATGTTTCCTCAAAGATTAATGTTCCTATTCGGCGCAAAAGAAAATGTGACTTCTGTGTTTCAATTCAGTTTGTTAGGGAATACCCTGCATCATATAATTATTTTAGTTTGTAAAATTCTTGGATTAAGTATTTCCTACCATTGTCCATCGTTGTTTGTGGGTAGATCTAAGCCATTTGAAGCACAGTAAGAATTGATAAGAAGAGTTAACTATGTATTTATCGTTGATTGAAAATACCTGCTGACATCGGCCGGTGGGTTCTGATTGGTTTGATATCGGCATTTGTTGCAACATTTTTGTTCTATGTATAGCGTTTGTAGGATGCATGGCGCTTTGCTCACGCTGACAACGACGAAATTCATTATTTAAATGTTGGCAACGTTTTCTTCATTTTATGAGGTGATTGATACGGCTTTTGGTACCAGCACTAACGTTAATGAAGTGCTTGTTCAAGGTGCCATTAAGATTCCTAGACCATCTCCTCAACCTGGGATATCTACACCCAACCAAAATGTCTGGAAAAAGGGACATCAAATCTGGGATTCGCCAAGTTAGATTACTCGATTTAAATAGCACTACGTCATTTATCATTCTGTTGAAATTTTAGATTTGTCTTACTTTTGTTGTATTTTACTAATATTAATTTGAAATCACTTGTAGGGACATTTATCGAGGAAAATAGGATCTGCGGTCGATCAATTCCACAAAAGATTAGGGTTTCATTTTCATTGCTCAACCAAAGGAGGTGCTCTGGTTTTTAAGGATATTCTTAAAGACCAAAGCATTAACATCATGTTGAAAGTCGTCAAAAAATAGTCCATTCCTTTAGATCTGTACCTTTAATTTTAATGGAAGGAAATAAGGATCGTAACCTTATTACTGTGTAACTCATTGAATTGTATTATTAGAATATGGCCATATATTTTTAAAGGTTGTATATTCAATTTTTGGGTGGAAACATGAACAATCAAATCTTGGAGAGCAATAGATCTATTATATGATAAATTCAACAATTTCTTGTTTAGTCCTCTAGGTTTACTCTTTTTCATTATCTCAGATTCTTGTTTATTATATCTTAGTCTATTTATTTTCCTTTTATAATAATTTCCTTTCGGTCTCATATTTCTATTTTCCTTTGTTTACTTTCAGATGTTGTGCATTTAAAATTCCTGTGTTGATTGGGCAGTTGTCCTCTATTATTTTTAATATGCATTTGATTTTGATGCAGAACCTATGGAGTTGTATGGAATTAAGCTTATGTATTTTTTGAGGATTTATATTCCTTTAAATTAGATATCAACGAAAAAGAAAGATTGAATATCAAATTTTTGTGATGGTATATATATGGATATATGTTTATATAAATATAAATTACTCTATATGAGATGTTCAAAATGCTATCCTTACATTAGATACTATGTTGGTGTTATGACTCTGCAATATAATTTATTTCTGATGGTGAATGTATGTGCTTTATTCTTGTACTTATATATAAACAAAGGACCCATACTATCTGCAAATAGATTCAGACTGACTTTGTTTTTAAACTAGAAACAATCCAGTGTGTTTGCATAATTTCAATCCTACTCATAAACTGGGATGTACAAACAATTTTTTTATCGAAGTATAAAATCAAACTAGTAGGGGGTTTATCCTACGTTTGTTTTCAAACCATTCATAGTTTAAATCTCATCCATAATTCACAAAGTATTATGCTAGCTCTACTTTTCAGTCATTTAAAATCATGATGACTCTCTAATTAAATGAATTTCAACATAAAATAATTCACCCAGTATTGTGTAGATGTATTCTGATAGCCATTTAATATGAGAGATATATAACTAGAAAAGAGTAGATGAACATATATAAACAATAATGATTTCGTTGAAATAAAAGGGAAGACCCTTTCCTCCCAACCTTAGAATGGAACAAGCCAATGCATAACCCATTCACCCCCTATCACGACCATGGTCATGATTGAACTCAAAACTCCCCTTCAGCAATAGTCCTTCCACTTCGGTAGCTTCACTTTGCCTCACACTCAGAAATTTAGTGCTCATAACATTAATATATCATTATCATTCTTCCAACATACTAGGCAATGTCTGTATCTCATATGATATATATCAAAAGCCATTTATGACTAGGTATTTTTCCTCCATGGGAATTTTCGCAAATTTCCAAATACCTGATTTTCAAGGGCTACCAATTGCCAAATCTCTGATTTACCACTTGTAACAATCATCGAATGGTTCCAACATGTTCTCCCTCATGGAGACATGTTTGAATCATTTAACATGGTTGTTTTCTTCCATCGGTAATAATTTTAAATATTTTTCTTCATACAAGTGTCATAGTAAAAAAGTTAGTTGGGTCAAATCAGATATTTTCCCAACAGTCATAATCATCAATTGGTCAACCAATTCAAAATTTAGAATGCACTTAAATGTGAACATTTCAATTTAAATTTACTAAAGTAATAATTTACTAGAAATTTCAAAGCTTAAAAATAATTTATTTTGGGGGGATGTTAAATCCTTTCCCCCTTCAATAAAAAGTTTTCCTCATTATTCATTCCTTCCTTAGAACAATGTTGGATGATATTTCAGCAACTCTCCCTCCAACTCCAGTGACGCCTCATCGGACTAAGGTTCTTCCATTTAATACTTTTATGGTTGGCGATGACCCTATTAGAAGTGTGATTCTCTCTATCCAAAATCTGCAAAGGTTTGATTGGAACTCTACCTTCTAGTTCACACACTTTTAGTTCAATGTCGATCATATGGTGGGTCATGAACATGAGTTCTTTAACAAGAAACACCTTCTTCATTGAATTGCAGATTAGCGAGGAGCTGCAAGTTAAGTGTCTCTGGTCCGGTCGGAGTTAAGATAATAGAAGTAGACAAAACACAGTGTGAAATGAGATACTACAGACTTTGAATTTTAAATAGATGGTCTCCCAATTAAAATTCAGTGTATAACTTTTAAGTCGTAACTTTTAAATGCGTCGTATTACTCTTTAGTTCGTTTTACTTTCTTCTTGTGCTCTCCATTTTCTTGGAGAATATCACGGTGCAACCATGAGTCTATCAACTGGGTTATCCTTCAATTGAGTCATACACTTCCGTCATCACGTGCCGAAAGGGCTCATTTTAATCATCATTTGGTACTGTTGTGCAAAATTCTACGAAGTCGGTGAATCTTCCCTTGCTTGGTTTTGTTCTTACGTATTTGTGGAGAATATATTATACAATTTAGTTTGTTCGGTCGTCCATCCATTTTGGATGATAACTCGTACGAAATTCAATTTGGTATTTAGCCTTGCAAACAATTGTTTCCAAAAGAAGATGTAAATTTTACGTCTGTATCCAAAATCACAGGAATGTCTGCATGCATTTCTAAAAATTTCTTTCATGAATATTTCAATGATATTAATAGCAAAAGTGAGCTTTATAGGAATAAAGTGTCTTGGAGACTTCTGTAAGTTATCGGAGTTACCACCATAGTGGATGTTATGTTTTAGGTTCAGAACAGAAACTTGGCAATAAAGGAATCTCTTGATATAGTCTCCCATTTCCATTACGGCAAAGGTAGAGGTTGCTGCCGGTGGTTGGATGTTGGTGTTGAATTTTACTCACGACAACCTTGACGTTTAGCGAAATATTACATGTTGTTTCTCCTTCATATAAAGGCCAATATCTAATAGCTTTCTTGAGTATTATGGTGTTATCGTTTTTCTGTAGTATCTTGGATGACGAATATGGTTTTATGAAACTTCGTACCAAAATGTAAACTTATCTATGAATCTAGTATGTATATTATGCTTTTATATCGTAGTAGACCATTTTTGTCCACTCGATTTGTTTTGCTAAATTTTCGTAGTGTTTTGAAAATTACGCGGTATTTTGAATCAATTCAATGAGTTCTTACACATGTAGTCTTGTCCACGTTCAGATCGCTTTTCTGCCACATGTCTTTATTTCAAGCAACCCATGAACTCTTCTTCTCTCAACATCAACCACTTTGTTTTCCTTGCCCTTGAAATGTACCTCAAAGCCAAATTCTCTCAAGAAGGATAGCCATCGCACCTTTACGTAAAGAAGGTCCGTCTGATTAAAAAAAAATTCACATTGTTGAACAATGGAGTCAATAATAGAAACATTACGCCTTACTAATATGATGTTCCATATCTTAAAGGACATGTATAAGCGCAACTCAAGTCTCATGAGAGTGATGTAGGTTTTGTTCATGTTCTGCAATTTTCAGGACTCTCATAACAAACTGATGCCCTTCTTGAAGAGTTGGTTACCACCTAGTCCTTGTTTACTGGAATCTAAATAGATGGTGAAGTATTTCTATGGATATGCTATCTTTAAAATGGGTGTGGTCATTAATAATTCTTTTAAATTATTAAAAATGTCTTGACATTTACGGCGACGGATTAACGGTTCCCATATGGCTGTAGTAGTGATGTGATGGGGTAAGAAATTTTGGAAAATCACTCTATAAATTTGCGACAACATCCGGTGATTCTCACCATGTAAATGTTGCGAATCTTAATATATGTCACCTCCAAAGGATGTTCCATTCCATGATGGCTCTTATTTTCTGAGGATCGACTGCAATACCTTCCTCGGATATTATGCTTAGGTGGTATTTTCTTTCGATAAAAGTCACATTTATCGAATTTATGCGGTTTGTGCCTGTGGAGGTTTCATAACTATCATTAGTGAATTTCATGTTATTCTATTTTAGCATATAATGAATGTGGTCAATAATACCAACATTGAAATGCTGATTAGAAAAATAATGTTAGTTCAAGACATAAGTGTGGCCAGCGTTAGTGAGTCAAAAAGGTATAACAAAAAATTTATGTGATAATCACATCTAAGTTAGAATGTTGTCTCTTACCTTGTCCTCATGACATCTTAATTTGTTGATAATCGGATCGTAAATCCAATTTTTTGAAAAGATCTTGGCCCCACCTTTTTGATCGAATAGATCATTTATCCACAGTAAGGGGTACTTGTTCTTCCTAGTCATTTTGTTTAATTGTCATCAGTGATACTAATCTTAAAGTTTTTGTCTTTCTTTTCACCATGAAGGATTGATTCAACGGGTAACCACCATGGTGAAACGCCGATCGAATATTGTCGTGTCCAATAATTCCTATTGTTGAATTATTAGTTCTATTAATTCCAACAGACTCATTCGGTAAGGTGGTTTAAAGATAGGGGCTGAACCAAGTAGAAGGTCGATAGAAAAGTCTACCTCCCTCCTTGGGGGTAATTCAAATATCTCATCAACAAACACATCTATGAAATCATGTAAAACGGAAAAGTCCTCTAATTTGGGTTTATTTTGTTTTTATTCTAATAGGTTGTTACTTGGATGGCATAAATTGACATCCCTTTCTCATGCATTCTTGAATTGCATTGCTAAAATCTGTCTAACTAAGACTGGTTTTTGTATATCTTGAACTGTCCTAGCAGTGTCTTTTTCGTGTTTATATTTGTGTGATTTTTCATAACAATCTAATATCTTGCTTTTTATGCCTTTCTAACCAATCCATTATGATAATTATCACAAGACAAGTAATGGTAGAATTTTTCAGATTTTTCTTTATCTTTTGACCTCCTAAACTAAACTCATAATAAAAAAATAAAAGGTAAAACTCATTTTCTTTTTCTTCTGTTGCTTTATTTGTACCCGGCAATTTTGCATGTCTATTTTCTTGACTCCTATACTAGGAGTATTACCTGCTTCAATGTAGCTCGGGATCAATTAAAAAATAATATAGTGTTATTGATTTTTACCTTCAATTTCCACAATTGGTGGTGTTAGCATCGGCCATCCACGGATGCATTGATCCAATGTAGGCTTTTTCCTACATATCCTACTATAGAGGCTTCCTATAAATTATGCACAATGGTTCGGGTGTGAAATCAAATGTGGGGCGGTTCATCGCCAGGTGAGGTTCTCCACATTCTCATCATTTTAACGGTTCACGGGGGATGTCCCCAAACTTCTTTCTCCCCATATTTACTAGTTTACCACCCTACCGCCTGGTGTCTTGATTGTTAGATAAAAATGGCCTATTTGGAAAACTTTTCTGCTGCTGGATGAAGCTAACTAATATCCTTCTTCGCAGTTCATTCGGTCTTGTTTTCCTTGATAACTTTCCAAGCCGGAAATTATGACCCAGCGTTTGTGGTATTAACATTTGGGCGCTCTAAATGTTCACTCCGGGACTTGGGATTATCGAATTCCCCGATTATGTCGCCAGCCGGACTATGTAGTGGCTTTATCTTTAAGAGAATGTTGGATTTTCACTTTGTCCTCACTGATATAAAATTTTACCAGCAATGAATTCGCGAACTTGTTTATCGGATCTACGTTCTAGGATCTTTAATGACAATGGTGAGTTTAATTTATTACGTAGTTAATTAACCATTTGAGAAAGTTAGTGAAGAATGAGGAAAAGAAGAAGATTATGGCGACCATATGCATTTGTAAGATCTGAAATGAAATAAGAATGTCTCAAACCATAACAACAGTTGATAGCGAGTTCGATGCAACTTTGCCTCTAGATCTGCGGGCCTTCGATATACTGGGGAGGCTTCTTTATTTCTGTTCAAGAGCTCAAAAGTACATCGCTTTGCAATTCCAAATGGCTACAAGACTGATCTGGCGGTCATCTTCTTCTAGATCTCAATAACCCAACAAAAAATGATGGCACTGAAAACAGATGAACGAAGCTCCCAGAAATGGTCTGACAACGTCTTCTCCTCAAAAGATTACCTACATAAAAATGGATTTAGCAGCTTCCTCTTAAGCATATAACTCTACTTTCATTTAACTCTCCTGTATTTTACCTCAAACAGGCTACGGTTTATCTCAACCTTGAAGTTGGTTGTGCTCATCTCCAACTTCACTCAAGAATTTGGAGAAACCAAAATAAGCCAACCTCATCGAAATGGAGAATCAGCAAAATAGACTGTTAGCTGTTAATAAACCAAAACTATGGCATAAAACAATTTTGATAAATCCGGACTAGCCCTTCTCCCTGATGGCATGCCAGTTCTGCGTGGGGCCATGTGGCGAAGCGCTGACAAAGGGTTGTGCTTTATTGCTTAACTCATGGTTCTCGGTCATCCATAGGATAATGTCTAACAGTCGCTAGCGTATCGTATACTGGTTGATGTATAGACCATGGATGAACCATGGTTGAAGGTAAGCCCCATCCCCTTTCTACCACCCTCCATATAATACTTTGCAATATGTTTTATAATGTGGGTTTATAACATAAATATTAAATATTGGCACGTGGTAAAGACAGCTGGGTGTGTTGGGCTTGGTGGTGGTCATGGTTTAAAATCCCATGGTTAAAACAATTTTGAAACGCCGCCACTTCAGCTGACCGGGTTCCACGTGGCATCCCATGGTTGGGCCATGTGGCATCTCCCCATTAGGCGGATGAATGTGCACTTGTCAATAATTAATAGTCGGTTACTTTTATGTCACCTGACGGCTGAACGCCTTAATCTCTCGATGAGAACTTCATCATCTCTTACGGTCGACATGCTGCGGTATGACGTCGACTTTGACAGTTGATGCTTTGACTTTTGCATTTGGGCAACTACGATCAGGCGATAACGCATCTGACCTATTTGACAAAGTAAATATACCGCAAAATGGGAAGGCGAATGACACAATGGCGTTGGTTTCATCGGATTTTGAGCTCTTTAATTTTTTAGCATTTTTCGAAATACTGATGATTGAGATCGATTTAGGATCTACCTCTAACGGACAACTTTTGGTCCCCAAAATTCTTGACCGATCTAACAGCTTCGAGGATAAGTCTTAACTTGCTCTCGTCTCACGATTCGTCACGATGCACCTTTCAAGATCATGCAATATAATCATGATAACGGCTTTATGGTATATATTGTTGACGAACCCTTTCACGTCTTACTAAAGCCACTATCATCCATGTAGAAAACATTGATAATGATAACATCATAAATATGGTTGCAAATGAACTAATATGTTTAATTTGTTTGCATGACATTAGCTTATCTTTAAGCAAATTGTGATTGATTTTCGATTCAACAACCATGTCTTGTTTTTGCTTAAGATCTATTACTTCATTGAAACAATTATTGGTTTGTTTCTTGCTTGCATTGCCTTCTATTAATTGTTCCGTACTGGTAGAATTGATATTGATTATTTGTTATGTAGAAGATTGCCTTATGATTATATAAGTATGGACTACCTAAACCCATTCCACATTCTCTTAATGACTCAACATCACAAGTTACTTCATCAACATACTTATATGAAATCTTACAAAAGAGGGTGATTATTACTGCCTTTACTTTGTTATGTGCGTCGATGATGATTTCATATCATCATTTAAAGTGTAAGGCTTATATTGAGTTTGTGTTTTAATCTAATTGCTTAACCAATTCTTCAGAAATTAAGTTAGACTGAGATCATTATTGATTAATGTCTATCTTAGTGTCACGCTGATTACCTGTAATGAACAACTTGTTTTCTACAATCAATCTTCACAAATTTACATCATACCAACCAATGAGATCTTTGACTCATCCCCTGAATCCGATCCCAAATCTACAGGCCAGAGTTTTGATAATGTATTGTTGTTCGTTGGTAGCACTATTTGAACCATGACTCAGGATGGCCGCCAACATTTGTCTCATCATGTCCCTCTTTCTTTACCGTTCACGCAGGTCTTTCCTTCCTTCTTTGTCTACTGCATTTGCATTCTTGCCATGATTTTCCTCTTATGTCTTCTTTGAAATATTACGGATGCATACGATTCAATATCGGTAGCGAGCGAGAAAACTCGCTCCAGGTTAGTGGTCAAACGCGAAACAATTTTTCTAATATGTCGCAGCGAACAAGCCTCCTATCGCTTCATAAAGGGTTTCTTGTGTTTGCGAGATATCTGGTAATGCAATTTTTCGTCATTTACATATGTTTGTCCTTTTCTTGATTTTAAGAATTGCCATTCAATGATTTCTTTTCTTTATAACCCAAAGGAAAAATTGTTTCTGTAGTGAATGAAACTTTACCATGATGGAAATACGTTACCCTCATGTTCCCTTTTGCGACTTGCTTTGCCACCGAGATGTACTTGCAAGTCTCAAAGATACCAACTTAATTTGTGCGTATATGATCTACCCTTTGCTTGTGGTATACCCTCCATTGCGGAGCCGATTATCGAAGTTTCGCGTACCTTACTATCATATATGGGCAACTCCAGAATTTTACATCCAAGTTTTAACAATGGCATTTAATGTTTATTCTTATGAACGTTTTTCTTCTCATTAAATTTAGGAGCGAACTCGAAGAAGGAGAAAGAGTGTTGATATGAAGAAGGAGAATATTGAGGTGATTACACTTCTCTTCACTTTTTCCCTTTTGAAAAATCACCCAAAAAATGGTCACTTCCGTTCCAAATAATGTTGGTACAAAAGCATTCACCTATCTGGGTACTTGGCATGGAATGTTTCAGAACTCTTTCTCATGTAATCCCTTCCTTCAATATCACCATCTTCTGTTTGTGAAAGCTCTCTTTCTCAATCCAAATTAATGGATTCTGCGCAACAAAGCTAGCCTTCACCA
Organism: Picea sitchensis; assembly: GCA_010110895.2. NCBI lineage: Eukaryota > Viridiplantae > Streptophyta > Pinopsida > Pinales > Pinaceae > Picea > Picea sitchensis. Next base: position 14,855 of record SNQJ01S0157153.1, read on the forward strand.
CATTGTAGCTTTTCTGAAGTTGTTTGTGCAAAATAAAATCCAATGTCAACCTTGTAGCTACGATACCACTTGATCCGTAGGATCTTTTTAATGACTGTGGTTGGGTTTTAATTTTGCATGCGTTAATTAACCATTTGAGAAACTTAGTGAAGGAGAATAGGAAAAGAAAGAATTGGTAATACATACATTTGTAGATCGAGAGAATGAAATAAAAGGCAGTAAACCATATAACACCACGATTGATAAGCGAGTTGTTTTCAACGCCTCACGTCTTTGGGCCTTTGTCTCGTGGGTGAGGCTATTTGTTATTTCTTTTCAAGAGTTCAAAAGTACATCGCTGCAATAAAAAATGGCTACAATACTGATCTTTCCATGTTCTTCCGGTCTAAACCGCAAAAGAAAATCAGCGCATAAAAGCGGATGTCTGGAGCTCCGAAATGGCAAACCAGTCTTCTCAAAAGCTTCCTTAAAATGGTTTGTGGCTTCTCCTGAAGCGTAACTCTTTCCCGACTTCTCCTTGCCTCAAATAGGTCTAGTTTATATAGCCTTGAAGTTGATTTGCTCATATCCAACTTCCTCCAAATTTGAGTAAAAATATGATATCGATGGAAGAATATTAGCGGACATTTAACAATAAAAAATGGCTATGGCATAAAAAGGCAATTTTGTTCAAAATAGGAACTAATACCCTTCTCCCTATCGCGTTGCACCCTTGATTCTGGTAGCGTAATGGGGCCATGTGTGCCCACGTGAAAAGGTTGTCGTTGGCCCCCCTTTTCGGCGTAACTCACGGTTCAGCGCGCCGCCATAGGAACCCGATATATGATCTTATCGTTCTTGTATATTACTGCGCTGATGGATTGGTCATATAGATAATGATTTGAACCATAAGGCTGGGGCTAAACAACCCTCCGCCCTCATACAATACTTTGCAATATGTTTTACTCGTAATGGGTTTATAACATAAATATTAGTAATGTGGCGCATTGGTAAGAACCATTTCTTAAAGGTGTTGATGTGGTGGTGGTTGTGGTGTTAATCCCATGGACCCCAAAATGGTACGAAAACATGCCACTTCTGGCAGCGGTGACTGGGTGCCATGTGGTTTCCCATGACTGGGCCATGTGGCCTCTCCCCATTTGACGGATTAATGCCGCTTGTCAACCATTGACTAGTCCGCACCGCCACGCATGTCTGCTCTGTCAGCGAACCTTCCCAATCAACATCAGCCAGAGAGTGCCACATCATCTCTTTCATAAATCCGACATGTTGACATCGGCATTGACTTTGACTAGTTGACCTTTGAGCTTTTACGTATGTTTGGGCTTCGATCGAGGAATCGATACTTTGCCTCTGTGGCTTTGTTTGACAAAAGTAAATACTTAGGAATGGGAATATATGAGGCCGGTCTGCGTATTGGTTCGTCAGTTCAAAATTTCATTTTGAGCATTTTCAAGCCGACAAACCGTCGATTTGGGATCATCTTCCACCCACGACCAAGTCGCAGCTCGCGCCAAATTATTTGGTTTTTCTTTCATATTAACAGATTTCTGGGTATTGTTGTTCTTAAATATTTCTTAAAGTCGACCATTCTTCATACATGTTTACAGCGCCAGACCCTTGGCTAACTTCAAGTCTTCCCACCAAATGTTGGATTTTCCTTTCAGGTTGTAAATGGCCATTCTAACTTCATATTGTTGGAATAGTTATGTGGGCTTGATGTCTAACCCAGGAGCAAAATGTAATCTTCCTCCCATGTTATGGTTCCCCTTCAAAGACGTGAATGGTTTGATTTTTGATGACTCTCCCTCGGGTGAATCCACATGTTTTCCTTTTCTGCTATTTGTTTTATCTTCACGAAGATTGTGCCTTGAATGAGTTGTCCCCTTTCTGCCTTTGGAATGAAAATTGTGGAGGCATTTTCATGGAACCTCTTCTTCTGGATTATCATCCTTTGGGGTTTCTTTGTCACTATACTTAATGGGACTTCATTTTATTTTCTGTTCTGTGCCTTTTTAGTTTCTCATTGTCTTCTTTAAAAAATTGAAACTCAATGATGGGATTTCTCATCATTTCAATAAATTGATGGTGAGCTTAAAGATCATATTTTGTCTCGATATTAGGGTGGTATTGTAAAGTTCCCCTCAATCTAATTTACGCTAAATCAAAGGTAGCCATGAAATGACAACGAGAATAGAAGAAAAGAGTTTTATGTTTTGTAGTAATGGTTTGTTAGTTTTTACATAAACAAAAATATATGTGCTAAGTAATTAATTTTTCTCTGTTCAAGGTCCAAGTGTTGTAACCTTTTCTCCAATACCATATTCAATATACCTCAATTTTTCCATAATTTTTTTTTCTATGGACATTAATGATCAATTTCAGGTGTAATGGAATTTGTAGTTAGAGTATGTAATATTCATTCCCCTATTTTCTTTGTGGGGTATCTTATCTTAGAGCCTGTGATGAAATTTCTACGCCGTTCTAACTGCTGAACATAAAACTTATATGAATAATTCTCCACAATTCTAACAATTCCCTTCAGTCTCAAGATACTCCACATATAAGTATATCTATATAGAGTTTTAGACTTAGGACTTATAGTCCAAATATCTCCTTTAAACATGAGATTATATTCTTGCACACAAGACTATCTCGTTTGACCTTAAAATAAAATTCATATACTGCATATAAAGTAATTGGGTTAGGATTATGCCCCTTAGTAGAAAAAATTAAGTAACATAGATGTGCCCGGAATTATTTGGTATGTCCAAATCATTAAGCGAATTCCTTATATATGGAATTAATCATGTGGTTAGTGGAATTATTCTTGAGTGAACGATGGGTGGAGTAACAAAATCCCACAACAATCCTCATTTAACTTCTACAGTGATGGCAAAAAGATGTCCTCCATGAAGTGTTCATTTCAGCAGTATCATTAGCGAAATGAACCGGTTAGAGTTAATGTGTTCCTTCGTGTCACGAAGGGACTTCTATTAACTTCATGATTCTTGATATGAGGAGAAGGGTTCTTTTTTTTCCAGATAGGAGTTAAAGCTCTGAACCTACTATTAACGGAGGTCTTGTGTGTGCGAGTATTGATGGTTTTCACCAAACCCCTCCTCCAATATAGTCACACCAAATTTTCCCCATCACATGGCCAAACCAAACTTCGTACCCTCATCATTTTATCTTTGTAGTAAGAGCTCCTCATAGGTTTAAGTGAGTTTTCTATTTTCATTGTGAGGTTCCTCGAAATGGCTCTACATATTATATTCTCAGCAGGGAAGACTGTTGATTTGGAGGGCGTTACCTGGTGGATCATACATCACTATCTCACATCCTCACGATGGGATTTACGATACCACTGTATTCTAGTAATTAAACGAAAACTTGGGGTTTCATTATAGTGGAAGAAACCCTCATATTGAAATTCTTATTGTGATTTTTGATTGAGTTTCCCAATCGTTATTTTTTTAAGTAACTTAAAATTATACCTTTCTGGATAAGTAGATGCCCTGTTTCTTTCTCTATCTTCTTGAAATTTTTGTCCCATTCCTAGTTTCCATTTTAAATAATTTGCATATTGTTAGTTCTCATGTGTTCTTATGGATTCGTGTCTTACATTCTCTATTTCACTATCCCTGTTCATGAGTCATGTATTGAACATATGCAAGACTTCACAGGGTTCTAGTTTGGAGTTTGAAGGTATGCATTGTATAATGCATATTATTTTATGTTTCCTAAAAAGAACAGAACCCACACTTCTGCAGTTTCCTTGACCTTTAATTGGTCCTTATGAATGTAATGCTTCCTTAAAGGTTAATGCATTCCTATTTGGCACAAAAGAAAATGTGACTTCTGTGTTTCAATTCAGTTTGTTAGGGAATACCCTGCATCATATAATTATTTTAGTTTGTAAAACTTCTTGGATTAGTCATGTTTCCTATTGTTATTATTGTTTTATGTGGGTAGTCTACGCCCTTTGAAGCCTGGTAAATTAAGTAAGAAGGATAACTTTGTATTTATCATTGATTTAAAATACCACGATGCGGCGATAGAGCCTTGATGGGTTCATAGTGGGTTTTGATATCAGCATTTTCATATAAATTTTTCTATTATTGTGTAACGTTTGAACGTCACCTTCATCCTTCTCACATGGCAGGACTTATAATTAAATTGTTAAATTGGCATTTTTCATTTCATTACATAAAGAATTGATTGATATTATTTTGAACAACACTAATGATATGGGACCTACTGTTGTTGTGAATTACCCATCCATTCTAAACCATCCCATTGGGACATCTGTAAAACATTGTGACAAGGGAAGGACATCAGATATACAGTTCATAATTTAAGTGCCACTCTAATTTAAAATCTTTCTTTCATTTTCTTGAAAGAATTACACATTAGTCTTACTTCTATTAACATTTTTACTAATGATAATTTGTCCTTCGCGGGGACTTCAACATCTTTAATCTGGATCTGGAGCTCCTATCAATTTCTAAAAGATGATAGAGGTTTCATTTACCGCTTACGCTATTAACCAAAAGATGCGTGGTGGGTTTTATAAGGATTGATATTATTCAAAAATAAGAGGGTTAACACTGTGGTGAAAAGTCCATTAAAATGGTCCATTCCTCTAGCTCTATGCCTTTGGAAGAAATTTTATGAGAAGGGCATAAGGATGTAACTTATTATTGGCCAGTTGAATGTATATATTAAGAATATCTCATTATGTTACCTTTAAGGATTGTATATTAGATTTTGGGTGAAGCTCTAACAATCCGTCTTGCAAAACAATAGTTCTGTATTATATGAGAAGTGTTCGTCGATTCTTGTTTGATCTGCTTTAACTTTTACTCTTTTTTCCATTATCTCATATTCTCATTTATTATCATTGATTTTGTTCATAAACATTTAATAATATTTCCTTTTCAGGGTCTCTCTTTTTCCGTTTTGCATATATTTACTTTATGTCATTGTGTATTCCAGAAATTCCACTAAGACTTATTTAGATTGTTGTCTTCTATTGTATTTTAATATTTGTTGGAATTATAGTTTGAACCTAGAGTCATGCATTGTATGGAATTAACATAACGTATTAAATTTATATTCCTTTAAATGGGATCTCATGAAAAGAAAGTGAATATCAGGCCCAATGATTTTTTATACCATACATACATACACATATATATATATATATGTATATATAGAGAAGAGAATAACTCTATGAATATTCAATGTTATCCTTACCTTACATCGATATTATGTGAGTCTTATGACTCTGTATAATCCTTTACAATAAGGTGCGAATGTATAATTACTTTCTATTCTTGTACTTATATAAACACAGGACTCATACTATTTGAAAATATATTTGGATTGACTTTGTTTTTAAACTAGAAACAATCGAATGTTACTTACATGATTTTGATCTACTACCGTAAATTGGGATGTACATGTAAGTTTTATCAGTATAAAATTAAATGGCAGGGGTTGTATCATTGTTTAACCATTCATAGTTTAATAGAGCCATACATCCACACAATATTATGCTAGCTCTACTTTTTATGTCACTTAAAATCAAAATGATTATTAATTAAAATGAATTTCAACATAAAATAATTCACCGGTATTGGTAGATATTATTACGATATGCATTTAAAAGAAAGACATATATATAGAAAGAAGATGAATATGTCGAACCAGTTGGTTGAACAAAGGAACAACCGCGATTTCTCCCAACCTTAAAATGAACAACCAATGTGCCTATTCCATTCACTAACGACCATGATTTTTCATAATATAGAAATTCAATGTTCATAAGAAGAATTATTATCCTTCCTCCATCTCAGCACCAGACAGCGATCTACCACTCTCATATGTTTATATATCAAAAGCCATTTTTCCTAGGCCTTTTTCTCCCTTGGGAATTTTAGCATCTTTACAAAATACTTGATTTTTAGGGGCCACTAGTGGACAAATTCCTATTCTTAAACTTGTAAAAATCAGCCTTGAGATAACTCAAACTTGTTCTCCACTCATGGAGTCATTGTCAATTGATTTCAACCTGGTTATTCCATTTGTCGGCTGTATTTATAAAATAAAGTTTTTCATGAAATTGTCATGTAGTCAAATAGTTAGTTGGGTCAAATAACATCTCTTCCCAATAGTCATAATCATCAATTACAATTAACAAATTCGAGAATTTGAGAATTGCCGTAAATGGAAAAAAAATTGAGCTCAAAATTTGCAAAAAATGGAAGCAATTTTCTAAATTTCAAACATGTAATTTATTTTAGGGGGTGAATATTACGGTTGAATACTCTTCTAGGCTAGATTAGAGAATTTATGGGTTGTGTATCTACTTGGTTAGATCACATGAAAACGATTTGGTACTCCTTCCATATCATTTGTAGAATGCTTGGAAGTTTGTGTTTCATATTGGATGTAATATATTAATATATATAGTTTTGGCATCCCATTTGGGTTTCCACGAAAAATTCTCATGTATTGTGTATTTTTGGGTACATGTTTATGATATCTTGAATGCGATCATGATAGGTGTTGACAATTTAATGTTTACATTTATGGTTAAAAATGGTAAAAGTACTAATATTGATTCACCCCCTCTCAGTGTTGGTGAATATTCTAACAATTGGTGTCAGAGAAAGTTACCTTAAGAAACCAGATGTAATCACTTAGAAGGTAGATCATGAGTGCACTAGCATATCATTTTGTAGAATCTTGGAAGTTCGTGTTTCATGTGGATGTAATATATTAATATATATAGTTTTATCCCATTTGGGTTTCCACAAAAAATTCTCATGTATTGTGTATTTTTGGGTATATGTTTATGATATCTTGAATGAAATCATAAATGATAAATTGTTGACAATTTAATGTTTACATTTTATGGTTAAAAATGGTAAAAAGTACTCAATATTGATTCAACCCCCCTGTTAGTATTAGTGAATATTCTAACAATTGGTATCAGAGAAATTCCTTAAGAAATAGTGTAATCACTTGAACGTAGATCATGGAGTGCACTAAGAATGAAACACCACTTTTTTTATGGTCAGAACTATGCCTTCTGGAGCATAAGGATGAAAAAATATGTGTAAGAACAATTATTTGATGTCCGGAAAGCAGTAGTGGATAGATACAAGGCACCTGCCACTCCCCCAGCAAATAAAGATGGAAATACAATTAGTGAAAACAATTGAGAGGATAAAAATGTTATTGGGAGTGTCTTGACTAGTTCAATTTTTGTCAATGTTATGCATTATGACTCTTCAAAGGATGTTTGGGACTAATTTAAAAATGTTCAC